>JAUJYV010001826.1:0-15265 GCA_033995625.1 Ophyiulus pilosus
CAGTTAATTCATTGGATAGTTAAATCCGTGGCTCCTCCCTTCCCCACGTTAACGTTAAGGTTAACGTTAAGGCGTTGCCTGGCTCAAACTCTCTAATGCCTTACTGATAAACAACCTAAAAAACAAAATTGAAAAAGACTGCTTGATGTGTGAAAAGTGTATCTATAGAGAGTTTGAGCCAGCCAACGTTATCGTTATCGTTTCGTTAACGTTGGCTGGCTCAAACTCTCTAATGTCTTCCTGAATCTATAAATAGTTTCATGCATGGGGTGGACGATATTTTGCAGTAATAGAGAGTTTGATCTATCCAACGTTAACGAAACGATAACGTTAACGAGAAACAACGTGGGAAGCCCGGAATGGCATTGGAATGCCATGCTTCGCATAGGGCAGTCCTTGACATTCCGGGCCGCCAGTGCTGTTTCTCGTTATCGTTACCTTTATCGTTTCGTTAACGTTGGATGGTTCAAACTTTCAATTATTGCCAGTACGAAGCGCAGAACAGGCAACTTTACCTTCCAGTGAATGCACTGGGGATTTACCTTATGCAGAGTTACACCATAGGCAGCATCCACGTGGCTTTTAATTCTGGAATTTCGAGTGAATGACCCACACACAATCATTTTTTGATTGAATAGTTGGTCTAACCCACCTGATACCAATTGACATACAACCTGGTTTACGAAATCTGCATAATGTGCATTAAATTCGCATTAGAGGATGCATATAGTAGTCCTGTTGTTTACCAAGACTACTGCTATTGGCTGATATTGCAAATTGGGTTAAATTAAATTAAGATGTACGAAACAACATAATCAATAACTGACAGTCAAAGTCATGGCTGTTTATTTGCTGTCCACTATAAAGCCGTTAAGTGGGAACCATTAGGTGCGGTGGTCACGTCATGGATTAAATATAGTAATGACAACCAGGAATTTAATGTAGGATTTTAATCCCCGGTTTGACTATGCGTTTATCATATTTGTGACATGTTCCGTGGTAAAGCCGTAAAGGGCCTTTTGCGTCCTGGATCACTGCTTTCCATCAACGTTGGCGTGTCCTTAGGGTCGAATCCAGATTTTCAGTTTTCCTGCTTCTCCTGAATGGAAATCTATTCTGAATTCCCCGCGCATTGGATCGGGAATCACCATGGCAACGTTCGAGGCAGAAATTTAATCAATAATAAGAGCAAGTTGGACCTGTGGTGCTTGCATGGCGCCCTCTACTTTATTTGACTTTGCTGCCATCGCGACGAAGAAGTAGTGTGAGAAAACTGCTGCTCTGTCATGCCTGAAACTCACGTTTGCCAAGCGTGAAAGTGCCATGCGTTCGGACGAGGCGGGAAGGAGGGTTGGTTGAACAAAAAAAAATTTCTAACGAATTCTTGGCGCATGACACTTGTTGAGTCTTGTGTATATACAGTAGTTCTGAGTTGCCCCTAAATCCCTCGTAGAAAAAGGAGTTGTTGTTTTTTTTCAATTGTGGGGTTTGTGTGCAAAGTTAATCTACATACTACATGAAATGCTCCAGTAGAGACCAAGCCTAGAAGGAAACTGAAATAAAAATTTAAAACCAGACCATACTTTTGATTACGAGCATAACAGAAAGATTGACGCAGCCATGGCCATGCATGTGATGAACGAGACAAGGGAAATTTCAATGGTGATATCGAGTTTTCTTCTCAACATGATGAATAACATTTATATTCAAATTCAGTACACCCTGGTGGCTAATGAACTTATTGGAACTTGCTCTTAATTTTATACTGAGAAAGGGCCTTAAGTGAAAACCTTGCAAAAGACTCAGATATGCAAATGATAAACAATTGTTTTAGTGAATACTCTGTATTCTATTCTTAATATTACACTATGTTCAACAAATATTTTATTATTTTTAATTATTTGTTTAAAGAATGTATTAATGTATTTAATTTAAATACTTGTAATTATTTTCTTTTAAAAAAAAACTAACACTCATTTCAGTGACTTGCATTCATTGCACGGAGGATATTGAAAAATGTTGTCTGAAAAATACCTCTTGACACACTGCAAAAGGGATTGTAAACTACTTGTAGGGTTTGTCCCTTAGATTCAAACTGGGGCTGGAACAATACGTGTATGCCCATATTCACATTACTGACATGAGTGGCATCAATCTATAATTGATCGTTTAGGACAACTTAGCCATGAACATATGTTTTTGGACATTTATTTTAGGCTGGTTACCACTAGCTGAAGAGCTGTACCAATGGACACTAGTTCAGGATGGTCTAACACGCTTCTCCAGAAACGTATTTTGGCGGCCCTTGGATGCTGTCAGGAAAAAATATTAAAACCTTGGAAATTTAAAATGGAATGTTACCAGAATATTTTGCTGTACACATAAGCGTTTATTTAATTAAAAAAATACAAGTACTGTAATCACTAAACATAGTAATTAGAGCGTGGGCCCTCAGGGTCAGTGTCAAAGCACATGCACTTGCGGTCCATGGGTTAGTGTCCAAGTGCTCTTGCGGCCCTTTGGGTATGGAAAGTTGAACCATATCCAGACGTCTCACACTCCCTGTATACGAGGAGCCAAAGCAAGTTACACCAGATCTGTAATTCCCATTTTCCTACTGTCTTTCGCAGGTTGCTTCGTGGCGCCCCCTCCCAAGTGCATCCTCCGGCACGGCATGGACGTCTCGCAGTCGTAGGCCGTTTCCGCTCTCCGTGCGGGCATCTCTCCCGACCGCGATGCAACAAGTGTGACGACCGGGATCATGGCATCGATGCACGACACAAAGTCCTTCGCCACTTGCAAGGTAATAACCCGTTTAATTGAGTAATCTACTCTTAGCTTGCTGCTGGAGTGTTTTTATTCGAATGGCGCCCCATCTCATCCGCTATGCGGAACAACGGATCACATCTTTCCTGCATGCGCATCCAGGTCCATGCAGTCGCCGCGTGCGGTACACATGCACACACCATCGGGTAATTTTTATTTTATCCATGCACCCTTCCACGAATGCATTCCAATTTCCAGTAATTCAGTTCCCACTCTTGCCTCCTAATTCTGCCGCAATTTGCTTTCAGCCTGACGCATTCGTTACCGGTGATGTGATTAAGAAGCGTGCGCGCGTTTGCGGGACCCAAGGCGGGAGGGGAGGACAGGGCATTCCCGGGAAAATGCAACACATTGGAAAAATCAATGCCAACTCAACAGATTGATTTTTCCGCCGCAGCGCTATAGCAACTGCGCTTTCGAGTGTTTTCGAGGTGGTACCCCTTCCCCCCCCCCCCCTTTCCTCCCGAGCTCAGGATGCGTTGCTAGGAGGGGGATCCGCGGCGTCCCGGTAAGAACCCACAGGTAGCACTAACCTTAACAGGGTTGCACCAATTAATGGGATGAGGGAATTTAAGTGGTGTTGTAACAAAGGCATGCTTGCAAGACGCTGAAGGACGGCGGCTCAATGGTTAGCTCATGTGGAGTTTGGAAGTAAGGTGGGGGAGACCGAAACACGTGGATCCCCTAGTTCCAACTTCTGTTTGAAAGGGCCATGTTTGTGTAACTGCTCATATACTGTATTCTTGATTGATGCCAAGCGTGAATAACATCACGCCATGTTTACATAATGGTCGTGTGAGATGAGGCCATTCGCACAAAGTGTGACTATGACCTGTTTGCATTCCTGGAGTGATGACACGTCAACAATGGTCTTGTAGAACGCACTTCAATCTCGGACAGGTGGGCGCGTGCGCAGTATGTTATTTTGCGCCATCAATTTGTAACTGGTGGACAAGGGCGCATGGCGGATGTTGTATAAACGAATATATGATTTCCAGAAGTCTGGAAAGTCGTGAATTTTTAACACCTATGGAAAGTCGGGAATTATGTTGAAATTTCCTGTTGAGATCGGGAAGTTATGTTAATTGGTAAAATTCTGTATAAAAACAAGATTGTGTTTTCAAATAAAATAAATTGTCGAGCCCTTTGGAAAAATATTCTGGAATTGGTTGTGGGACGTTTGGTTGGAAATTTATTGAATGAGCTTTGAAATCCTTGAAATATGCTTCAATTTTTTCCAGCAAATTTACAGGGCATCCTGAAATAAGCAAAATTGTCCCACTTAGTTTATGGCCCAAGACAAGTGGTCTTGCCAATTGCTCAGTCTTGGACTGATTAGGCATTTACAGTATCCATAAGTGGTTGTGCCACTTGTGCAGTAAAAAGCTCTCTTGTCAAAATCAACTCGAAAAGTTAGAACATAAGTGTTGCAGCTTTGTGTTTAATCGGCTTTTGCAGCTGTATACGGCTTCCAGTTAGAATATTCTAGTACCCAGTGGAAGCCATATCGAATTAAAATAATTGCATTGAATTTTCCGCGATAGAATAGCGAGAGTGATGACTTATTTTAGTTCTTGAGATTGGAGGACATTTTGGCTGAATTATTGTGGATGATGGATGGATAGTTTTTGTTTACAATATGGAAACTTTATGCAAACAAAGCGAGAAAGTTTGAAACATTCAATGGAAATTCGGAATCATTTTCCCACAAACATTGGACCTGTCTAGGTGTCCATGGCCATATAAGAGCATGTTTGGTAATACATGTCAAGGTTTGTCTATATACAGCCCCGTGTACAGACATGCATGTTCTTATATCCCTTTGTATAACAATGAATGATTGTATGCTGTATGTTTAAACATGGTTTATAACTTGACTATACACAATTCTTGTTTTGTAAGATCCATATATGGAAACTCGTTATTGAGATGCACGGGTCAGTCACAAATTTCTCTGAATTCAACAC
Source organism: Ophyiulus pilosus (assembly GCA_033995625.1). Lineage (NCBI taxonomy): Eukaryota > Metazoa > Arthropoda > Diplopoda > Julida > Julidae > Ophyiulus > Ophyiulus pilosus. Next base: position 4,794 of record JAUJYV010001826.1, read on the forward strand.
AACGTAAATTTGGTATTTTCGTTGTGCTATATTCAGCGAACAATTACACTAATGAGGACCCGTTCTAACAGTGGCCAATATATGGCCATCAGGGGTGGACTCGACCCCATGTTGCATATACATGTATAGGGCCATTAAACTGATAAACGTTGCATATTTGACAATTCGAAGGACAAGTATGATGGCTTTATATGGCTCATACATGTCATCTAATAGCTTTTCCATCCCAGATGGCTTTAGAATCCCAGCCACCAATCGAAGGCACACACTTTAAGTGTTAGTTCGTGCTAAGTTTTTCTTCGTCCTTGGTGTTTTTAGCTCTTTCTGTGAAGTTTGGCCTAGTTTCGCCTCGGTCCCACTGACGCCAGAGCATCAAAGGACTGGAATTCCGAATGGAATTCTGGAGCCGAGAGATTCAACATCGAAATTCCATCGCTTTTAATTTGGCGAGTTTTCTCCCAGCAGCGGTTTCCGACGCCCACGACGTAAATTCATTTACGTTTAAGCGACCGCATTTCTGGATGGTTACCAGGCCCCGGTGCCTTTTTTAATTTGATTTCGCGCATACTCGGCGTAATGCGCTTCCGAGGACTCTCCAAAACGGCCTTCCAACGAGCTTCAAGCGTCTTTTTAATGACATTATCGCGACAAATTTACCGAATTTTCAGGGCGTGCCGAGGACCTCGTGCCGCCGAGGCGCTGGTAACGGAATGCCAATGCATTTGCAAAACGCCAATTCGTCGATTATATGGCGGGACGTCACGTCATCTGTGAAATAGTTAAGAGGAGGGATAACCACCCACCCCTTTCTCCATCATACTTTTGACAACAGCCAAATTGAAGGGAACCTTGGGAATCGCATCGATCGCGTTATCACTCTGGTTTGTTTGTCGCAATCGCCCGAATTTTGCATAAGGAATTTCCTCTGGGGCCAAGATGGCGCTGATGCGTGGAAACGCGACTTTGAGAAATATACTTTTCATTGTGAGCCCTTGAGCGCCGCTGCTTTTTTCAATGAGCACTCAACTGCGATTCTAATACGCTCATCAATGCGATGCACCTTGATGGGAACGTAGGTGGCGCTGTTGTTGAGAAGCAATCAAGTTACTTCTTGTAGCTACGGGGACAGCGTGGATGCTGGATTATTAAGAGTAATCCAATGCATACCCACGTTACTTTATTATTGCATTACCTGTAGTTTGGATCTGTTGTCATTATAGAACTTGTAGGAATCGTTTTGGTCAGTGCATGGTTTCTGATGCGTAGCATTTCCTAAAAACTGGTGCCCCTCATGGAGGTTGGGATCGGTAGTATCGGTCAAAACAGATATTTTAGTATCAAAAGATGTATCGATACTGACTAATATCAATAGTTTTTGAAAAGTAGGGGAGAATTCATCAATTTTTGGGGAATTTGATACAAAAACAATTCCAGATTTCTTTCATTGTTGTTGCTGATAATGAACAAATTTATTTATGGAATTTTCCCTAACTTTATTATTGTAAAACTGACCTGATATCAGTAGTTTTCAATAAATTGGATCAAAATTCACACATTTTTGAAGAATTTGATAAATATGATTTCAGATTTCTTTCATTGTTGCTGTTGATAATGAACAAATTCATTTATGGCATTTTCCACAATGTTAATATAAGAAAAATTCCATGGAATCTTGAATTGTTGTGGACGATTTTTTTTACAAACATGTTATTTTGTATATATCTTTTGATAATTGAATGGTTTCATATTGTTCCAATGACAAACATCATGTAGGAAACGCTATTTCTAAGAGATTTAAAACTAGGGTCGTTTGATAAATTGATAGTATGATATCTTAAGAGATTCATGAGGTTCTATAACATTAAGGAAATACACTATTTTAACGGTGTTAGTATAATTACACACAGTGTTTCTTAATTCTAAATTCTAGGTGAAAAATACTGATACGTTTATGCCAAAAATGGTAGTTTTCCCTGCACGATTACCTAACAAACACGAACATTTTCTCAGCTGCAGAACACAATCTTCTGGGTTTTCTTTTATCATTCAACATGATAGCAAGACATCCCCAGCGGAAAAAATGTCGTGTTATGTAAGAGTTATGTAATCCTTTTTATAGAGCGAAACCATATTATATTTATAATATCTACCTGGCGTCGAGCAATGCGTTGTAATTCTAAGGATGGTGAAACATTCCATGAAAGTTCATTCCATTGTCTAATCCACATTGTTTCGTATTTTTTCTTTTAACCACAATGAAAAAAATGCTTTGCTTCAACCAAGCTCGCGGCATTTCCCTAGCTTATGATCTCGTTTGTAGAATATATTTCATTCGTGAACGACCCCCATTTGCCATTTATATTTGGCTTTCATCACTTGTGCGATCTTTCTTAAAGGTCTGTAGCTTATTGCAAGCGCACTTGGCTGCATGCATTTTTAATGTCCATCTTATTCACGTTTGCTTTCCTTTTGCTAGAAAGTGGGTCACGTGACTTGGGACATTTTCCGTTGCCATTGAGACTATGTTGGTCAGACGGGAATCACTAGTCCAGAATCTCCCTCGCCAAAGTTCGTGAAAATTTAATGGTACGAACGAACAAAAAAGAATTACAATCGTAAAAATAACATTTAATTAACGTTAAAGACGGGAGATACATTTTGGTTGATGATATTGCAATCATGTACACGTGATTTTGAATGCCAGAAGGAATTGATGGTCGACCCTCGCTCCGTCCTCCCTGATGAAATAACATCGTTAGAGTTGTCCGTTAAGCTTACTTAATCTTGTTTTTGTATATGCAAAACAGGGGAGGATGCAGTTGTGGGAAAGTCTTGTGGCTCCATTGATTAGGAAATCAATGTATTGTTTTTCTTGTCAGAATTGACGTTACTCCATACATTAGCTTAAGTAGCTTAACAAAATACAGGGTGTCCGAAATTCGGATTTATATTTTCCATCCAATGTCAAAATAGCCACCCATGAAATTCATCATGATTTACTGACTTAACAAGTTTTGGGATAGGAGCAACCAACATGTAAAAGAAATTTACATAAAGATGCATATAGATACACAATTTTTCATTTGGAAATGTATTTGATGATGCTTAATGCCTCGGCTAAGTTCACAGGGAATTAAATGTTATAGTTGTTACATAATAGAATTTTACAAAATGTTCATATCTTAATGTTTTACTGTTTTGGAATGTAAAGATTGTTTTAAATTAGTACATAAATACAGATATTCTGCTTTTAATATTTAAACTTATTGGGACACTCGGCACTCTATTACGGATTTGGGGCTATAGGTTAGTTGTGTTTGCAATTATATACAATATCAATATTTATGATTCATAGACGTTGGTAATGTGTAGTTTAATATTATTTTTATCTTGGGTTTAATGTATTTTTCATATATAATCATTATAAGTTCCAAATTCTAAATTTATTTTTAAATGCATTTTACAATTTGCTGAAACTGGCTGAATTATAAACGATTTCAAATTTCAGTATGTGAATCGCACTGGGTTATTTATTAAAGCAAGGTTCACGAGCCCTACAATGGTTACAGTAAACCTTAGGATTTTGTATAAACTGCCCTAGTTAGTTCACAATTAAGTAACTATTCAGTTACTCGAATAAACAGTATTTCGAACACACTGTACTGCTTACAGTTTTGATAACTGACCCTTTGAAAAGGATTTGTATTCTCCCTTCAAAGTTATTATCTACAGGTAATTTAAGGTTGCACCAGCATATAACGACTATAACATAAAGTTCTTTATCGTCTAGGGATTTGATAACTTGAACAACAATTTTCCTGGAATACAATGATTTGGCTAATCTGTTTACTTTTTTGTGTGTGCAATTGCATGCGTCGCGAGTACCATTGAATTATGTGTGGGTTGAAATCGCGTGCATCTCAGACCTATTTTTGCATTGTTTATTTACTCCTTTGATGGACGTTTGCTTAAAAGCGGGATTTTTTCTCGGAATCTCCCGAATCCCTGTAATTGGAGCGAACGATGCAGCAGCGCCATTGCGTGTGAATTCATCGACCCAAAACAATCCATTAGTGGTCTTAATTCATTTAGTAAAAAAATTGCTTGCTAATTGATAATTGCTTACGTGGGAGTCGAAAGCAAAATGTTAACTGACATGTTTAGTGATGACGATAATCGTGCATCTAATAACATTTTGTGCAAAGTATTTATCTTAATCAGGTTCTAACATAAACTTCTAATCAGGAGTGTATCAAAGTTAATCGCGCTGATCACGTGTATCACTAGTCATAGGTTTGCTGTGCACACACATTACACTGTAAGACACTTTTAGCAAATTGGAATACAAAATCTGGAAGATTAAAACACGTTTTTTTAATTGGAACACAAAATATGCGTTTTAAATGCGTTTTTACTAAATCTTGCAAATTTCATAAAAACACATTTACACACAAACACAATTTTAAAACACAAATCGGTGGAACAGTTTAAAAATCTGAGAAACCCCGTTGTTTTGCATGTGTTGTGACTTTAGATTTATTTTATTTTGGCGGTTTGCTGACCCTTTTTACAAACGGGTCACCGCAATAGACCTACATTCGATTCTCTGCAAACACAAGCTACACTGCAATATGCATTATATGCACTGCAGTACACATAAGCTTCACTGCAGTACACATAAGCTTCTCTGCAGTACACATAAGCTTCACTGCACCAGGCACAAGCTTCACTGCAATAGGCATTGTATTCACTGCAGTACACATAAGCTTCACTGCACTACACATACGGTTCACTGCAGTACACATACGGTTCACTGCATTACACATAAGCTTCACTGCACTACACATACGGTTCACTACAATTAGACATAAGCTTCACTACACTAGACATAAACTTCACTACACTAGGTACAAGCTTCATAAGCTGCACTGCCTTACGCATAAACTTTACTGCACTAGACAAAAGCTTCACCGAAATGGCCTCTGAAATTACATTTTGACTCATTAATTGAACTCTTATTTCATCCATTTCTTACATTTTGCGAGATATTTCGTGGCTACGAGAGGTGGTGACTTCTGGAAGAAGACCACTTTTGGATTTCGCACATTTTAATTACTGTGTCCAAATGTATGTCGGAAAAATTGAACATGTTAAGTATAGGGTTTGATCTAAGTTTAGCATCTCCTGAAGGGTGCACAGGGCTCTCGATCCAACCCTATGCATGTGTTCGACGATAAGCCTTCCATATTCTTTTCTACAATTGTTGATTGGGTCTTTGGAGAATTCACCGTTCATGTTTGACTACAACATTATTCTCCTTTCGATGATTTCCCCTCCGCCACCGCGCCAAGTTTTTGAGAAATTGTGCGGTCGATACACGGGTTGCGATCCCCGATATGACGCTGCAAACGACGACCGGCAGGTGGGCTACAGTCGACGAATTAATTACGAAGCTGCCGGTCAATAGACACACGATAATCGCAGGCAAATCAAAGTCCAATTTGACAGCTATTGTCGCGACTTTTCTTCGGATTTTTTTTTTTACCCTACATCGTTTTCAAAAGAGAAGGAGAAATCAGCGAGCATATCGTCGATGAACGGTTTTTTTAAGAAGATTGGAGAACGGAGTTATAACGATGGGAGGGGCCTATTTTTTGCGTATTCGGTGTTGATACATGCACTTGAAACGAAAAACTATACACAGAATAAGCCTACCAGGTTATTGGGTTGCTTAAAGGAGAACACCGACAGTTTTGTAAAGCGGTCTTAAAGTCAGTGCTGGCTATGAAAAAACATACTGTTTTTAGACATTGTTTAACATTTAAAAGTCGTGTGTTGTTTTGGTTTTTTTGTTGCGAAATTTACTAGTCTCCAGATTATTTATTTTGTTTAAAGATAAACGTACTTTGCAAGAAGATCCACGATTTCCAGATTCTATACGTATTATTAAAGAAATGTTTCAGACGATTCAGTCTATTCATGAATAGATTCTGCAATTAATGTTACCTAAAGGAAGCGATAGATACTTATGATTTAATCAAAATTGGTATTTTATAGCTAATTATATTTAATTTCGTCTATATGCATTTTTTATAATTTTTAAGTAATGCATGCAGTAATATCATTTTTACTGTAAATCAAGCAAAAATTGCATATTCTATATTCTTTATTGAATTTTTAAAATTTGTTCATTTTGTATTACAAAAATTTTAAGTATAATTATTAATGATTTGTGCATGAATTGCAACTGATAAAATGATAAATAAGCAAGTACATTAGATGATAAACCGAAGTTTTTGTTTTAATGTTGCGGTAATGTTGATAATGTTTTACTCAGAGCCAGTTTGAGTGAAGCTGCACTAATCGGAGTTTAGTGCAGCTTAAACATAATTAATGTATACCGCAGTCTGCCAAGATTAATCGGTGATTTTATGGTATAGAAGAAAGAACGTTACTTTTAATCTAGTGTCTAATTTTTGGCGCGGAGGGCAATAATTCGGTGTCTCTTGGGCAGTGTATATACGAGACTCTCGAGAAAGTTAACTGATTCTCTAGTAAGCTCTTAGGAAACTTGCCCTGATTGTCTATTAAGCCGTTCGGTGTCTCATTTAACGCAAAATACCAACTAGGTGTATATAAAAGTACATGTATTAAAAGTATATGTAACAATTGACTGCGGAATTTGACGAATACTATATCTAAAATTTAAAATCATCATTTAGATTTAGACCATAGGTACTTTCTATGCCTTGCTTCACAAAATCGAATCCACAAATTTGGGTTTTAAAGGCATGCAAACATGGTTGATTTTTATGCTGAATGTAATTTTAAGCATTTATAAGATGGCTGTCACTAAAATCAGCGACTGGTTTGATGCACCAGAATTGTAGATTGAAAAACACAATTTACCTTTATTAGAGAGGTGTATATAAAATGATTAATTCATCGTGAAATTAATGTATGACGTGTTTAACCAACGTGTTCTTTTGATGAATAATGGTGCCGATGGATCCATGAATCCAGTTCACTAATTTCAATTCCGTTAGGAAATCCAAACTAACCAAGCAAAAAGCGTATTAATGGAGCGTCATTGGCCGATGATAATGCAGCAGAATCATTTTCATAATATTTGCATTTAATTTATTTGAAATATTGAGAAACCAGGTTGGGGAAATGAAAAACAAAATGTTCGTCGCTCGATATACAGCATTTCACATGAAATTATGAATGTCTGTTTGTGTATTTGAGAAAGATTAATTAATGCTTTGAAGCCCTATTCAATTTGGACCAGTTCTACACACGCCTGTCAACTGTAAACATTTCGATATACTCTTGAATATATCCATAAATGTCACTCATTGTTTGCCACCTGGGGGCAAGTTTAGAAATTATAACTTGTGTTTAATTAACAGTATACAAGTTGAGGACTTGCTGTATAGCCTTTTCAGCACCCTCTGGTGGTGTATGACCAGTATGCATGACATCCACCAGGGTGTGCTGATCAAGAATAAATCGTATAAGGCTTTATTTGGAGAATTTGTATCGGATGTATTTTTGTTTAATAGTGTACATGTTTTATACTACAAGTACGTATAATTGCGATGTACAAATATGGAGGTTGCCTTAGGGAACGAAATCCTACATTCTTTGTAGGTCCTGTTGTTTATCTTGTGAAAAATGATATATACCGCGATGACTTTTTGGATTATAGAAGAAATATAATTCTTTGTATAGCGAAAAGAACGGTATACATATATAGCTCGTAAATGTAACTTGACATTTAATGAGCTCGGTGGGTGATGTTTGGTTTCTAGGTCTGACGGTTGGTGAAAGGCGAAAATGAGTGCAAATGGCTCATTTTGGACTGGCCCGGGACAGAAATCGATGGCCCATTTGCCCAGTGTCTAACCCCGCGACGAGATGAGTACCGCGACAGCTGCCGGCCCAATAAATGCGACGAAGACACGCTCAAGTAGATTACGGCGCTGTTGGTTACAGCTGTCGCGGCCTAACCTTCCCCCCATGCTAATGGATATTAGGGATTCATGCGCTATTTATGTTAATTGTACAACACTCCATAGATGATGTTAAAGGACGGAGTTGGACCTGTGGTAACAGGAAATTTCATTGGGCTTCATGAGGGTGAAACTGACCAAGGGAAGCACTTTGGGTCATTGTGTGGATATGGTCATTATACTTGGCATCATTTTACAATCATCTAAACTTCTGATTAAATAATCTTCATCTAATTTTGGCTTCTGTGTTTAACATGGAGCAAATTACATTGCACGTTTTTTTATGTTTTTGCCATTGAATGGTAATGCCCTGCTTTATACAAGGAATAACTGCTTCGTAAACACCGCGTATCGGCGGCAATTACAACTTTTCAAAACTTTTTCAATTATGGATCGATTCTTTGAAAGTTTTTTTTTTACTTTCTTGATGAAAGTTCACAATCTGTAATAAAAAACACGATTGCCCTGTCTTTCACGTTCTCAGACTGTGCTCACATTGCTCGACCGTTGGAATACGTGGCTCGCGAGCCCATTTCTCTACTTCACTTACGTACTTTTGAATATGTACGTCCTTAGATTGTCAAAGTATTGATTGTAATAACAGCATGTGTCTATTGAATATACCATGTGTATGGATATATACTATGTGAATGTATGCCAATATATGAGCATACATGGAGCCATAACCATGCCCATACATGATTTTTCCACCTGGGAGGGTGACTTATTTTTTAAAAACAACATATTCATGTACCCATGTACTATATAGTATGTGCCATATTAATTAGATCCTAATACAAGTCCATATTTGCTTCCATACAAAGGACATAAACTACCATATATGGATACACATGTCTATTAATGCACTATGCATAATTTATCCACCCAGGATCAACTAAAAATGAAACAAACCATGTATTATTGCAATTAAATTCACTTTTTTAATGGGCGAGCATATGCAGAGTATATGACGTCATGGCAGCCATCTTTGACCGCCATTGCAGTTATCACCGTTTTGCCTGGAATTTGAAATTTGAATTTGAAATCAATAATTTTTGCCCTTCCAGTTATCACCTGTTCAAATTATGAATATCAATCGTCTAGTTGCAGTATAGAGATTGATTTTCCATCATAAAATAGAAGTGGTGAAAATACCCCATTGAACCCTGTGTAATTGCACAGACAGGATAAATGCACATATTTCGCAAGCTTCATTTGCAATTGTGACTGGATATCTCCATAAACCGGTTAATTGCACATTTTCGACTTGCCGGGTCGCTGTGTAAGTAAGCGGGTTCGACAGTGCTGTAATGTAGTCTATGGCATTTCACGTCAGCGAGCTTTCCTGCAATGCATTGGTGCAATGCAATGTTGCATACGAAGCCCCAAAACGTCATTTATGACTCAGACTTGGCGATCGATAACTAAATGTTGCAAATGCACAAGTTACACTAATTTTACGACAACCTACAACATTCTAATTGGACTTTTTGCCCCATCTTTGACGTTTAATGTTTTAAAATCGCACAAGCCAAGAGCGTGCCGTGCAATGTTACGTGCGATAAGATTATTGGTATCCTCATGTCACCGCCTGTGCAATCAGATTTTTCCTAGCTGCTGCCATACTAAAGATACACAGCCTGAAAAGGAATTATGAATCACCCGATATACACGATTACGTTTTCTAATCGTCTCCACTCCAGATATTTTAATACACATTTTAATCGTCGCAACGTGTCATAGGGTTGATCATGCCTCCTCATTCAACGACATTAAAAAATTGGGTATCGGTTTGAAGCGTTTGATCCACCTGTTTGCCCAATTTAATGCGTTTTATGGCTGCACAGAGACCGCAAAGGCCACTAAGTATCTATAGGCAATAAAAGAAAGAATGCTGCTGCTGATGCTCTTTTATTTCGCAAATTCATTTTCAGATCAAGCAGGCATACATTATTCCCGGCTCGTTGAATGATCATTTCGCTAATTAATGGATAAGAATTGCTGGCTGTTTTTTTGTTTGTTTCTTCACTCGTTTCTATACCTTGTTCTATACCCTTGTCAGGGGATTGTCAGGCCTTATCTCTACGGTATCTGTCAGAGAGAGAATGACAAATATTGTAGCTTCCAACAAGGTCCGCTGGGAATAAAAGTTCGAAATTTTGCACCAAATCTCGTTGGATGTAACTGTATCTCTTGAAATTAATGGCAGTGAAATAAGAGTCCGAAATTTCATCGAATTGGAATTGAAGTGGGTCGGTCGTGTGATGCGTAATGCTAAATGCAGACATTTTCATATATACAGTCAATTTTGGATATATGCTGCACGTATCATCTTAGCTGTTTAATCAAATACTGATACAGTGGAACCTCGCTTAACGAACACCTCGCATAACGAGTGATTCGCATAACGAGCAATATAAATTTTTAAAAAATGACTCGCTTAACGAGCGTTTGTTT
>JAUJYV010001827.1:0-15261 GCA_033995625.1 Ophyiulus pilosus
CAACGTTAAAAATCAACAAACAAACAGTAGGAGCATTCTCCTAAAATTGGGTACGACCCCCCTACCATATGGCATTTGTTTGCTGACGGTAGGGTACTGAGTTGAATTGAATTGAATTGCAAATTGCTGGCTGCGGCGTGTAATGACCGCGGTGTAACTGCTAAGATGAACTTTTCATAAAACGTTCGTCCTACAGCTAACAGTGTTGTTTTTCACAACCGTCGTTTTTTTTTTTAACAATTGGTAATTGCAGAAACAAATTATAAAAGATACGATATTAGTTGAAGGTTGCGGAATTACCAGGAAATTACAACTTGGTGTTGCATAAGACAACATACATTGTTTCCTTGTATAGTTGGCATGCATATTTGAGGAAGGTACTGAAGGGTGCCAACTTACCACGTGATCAGACTGACACTTTCAACATAAGCAACCATCATTAAATCATTAAATGATAATGCTAGTAGGACGTTTTGGCAACCCTTTTAAACGGTGCTTTCGCCATTAACACTGTTATAATCATCTTTAATTGTGGAATACATATCTGTGGCAATGTGAGTAATTTAACTAATTTGAATCTATAAGCAATGCTGATAATTTAATGGGTTTGGGTCCATATAACGCATGTTTTAATACGTATGATATCTACAAATTCACGCATGCATTGTGCAAAGCTTACATTGTCAACACCAAATTTGTATAAGCGAGAAAAAAAAACTATAGAATTTCTTTTAAAAGCAATGCTTATTAAGTCAATTTATCACTTGCAAGTTTCAAGAAATTACATTATAAATTTCGTAAAAAACGTCCTTAATTGGTATTTATAAACAGTGGCAGACTGGTTAGGGTTTCAGCTTGCCCGATGGCAAGTGGGCCCCAATATCAGACAATATGCTAAGATTGTTAATGACTTTTTAGTAGCTTTATTTCGCAAAAATATGCAATTGTACCAGTTTTTTTTCAGCATTTTCGTTTTGAAAATTGTATTTGTTTCTTATAAAACGTAAATGATGGCCTTATATGCACAGTAGCTAATTGTGCGAGGGCCCCTCTTTGTTTCCTGACAACCAATATGTTTTTACCCAGTCCGCTACTGATACATTGGGACCCCGTGACGTATAAATGCATACGATTTTGGGACCAAATTCAATCACAACTTATTTTGGGCCCCTTACATCCGTTACACCGGCGCTGCTGAAAATACACAGTATACCGATAGAAAAGACGTATTTCTACATATAAAAAAAACCCAAGAAATGTATGGGCCCTTGGTGAGGTCCCACACGTATATGTATAGCATTGCTGCTACCTGTGATATGTATTTACGCAGCTGTTGGGAATTATAACCATATTTCCTTGTAAAATATGATTCATAAATAATTATTCTTACCAGCGTTTGACAGCGTCACTCTGCTGAGAAGAGAAAGAAAGAATGAATGAAAACCTTGCTGAAAATTTGTTATTGCACAACATATATTTCATAATTGCCGCCATTTTGGTTTGACGTCTGTTTACAGAGTTGAAGCGCCGTGAGTCAACGTTTTTCTCTCCATACTATTTCAAATGACAGGTAATCAAGAATGATAAGGTACGTCTGTTATTGCAATCAAAAAAAATGGGCAAAGTTATCGTAGTAACAATAATTGCGACACATTGTCATTGTTTTGTTTTAACGCAAAGGTCAATGAACTTGTGCCTACATACTGTCAAATGCGCTACTAACATGATCCCTTTAAACATTGCCCGGCCCATACGTACACGCCCCTTACTTTATTTAGGCAAATGCGCAGTATATAGTTTCGCTTTTGCATATAGTACTCGTATTTCACGTGACATTTCACTGTGATTACAATTTATATTTACATTGTTCTGATAGGACGACGTCCCGGATGCTCTCATTTGAAGCAATTAGTATATTTTTGGCGCAACTAACAATTTATATCAAACGTATAATCTGCACCTAAGAGGACAGTCAGAAGTTCCAAAAATGTCCCAGATGCAGGTATCCTCAGAGGATGTCATCGAGCCAGAGAGCTCCCCGAACATGCAGAAGAGCACGGACATTCTGGTGGACTCCACCGCCTTCTCGGAATCGTATAACAAGTTACGCCCTGTGCTGACCGCCCTTGCAGTATGCCTCGGTTCGTTTGCATTTGGCACCGTGATCGGATATCCCTCGCCAGCGATGCCCAACCTCAACGATCACCCCAACCCTTTCCACATCAATGAGGAACAGAACTCGTGGGTGGGCAGCATCATCACCCTAGGTGCCTTGTTCGGGGGTCTCGTCGGTGGTGTCTACATGGACCGATTCGGGCGAAAAATGGGTCTTCTCTATGCTGCCTTCCCGTTTGCTTTGTCGTGGGTGATTATCGCTTCTTCTCCCATCTTCGCCTGCCTGCTGGTCGGTCGAGCGCTGACCGGCTTCTGCACCGGAATTTTCTCTGTCATCTGCCCGGTCTATATCGGCGAAATTTCGCCTTCGTCCATACGAGGACTGCTCGGATCCTGCCATCAGTTGGCCATCTGTCTGGGAATACTGTTCACTTATGGCTTCGGAGCTTTCCTGCCCTGGTCCTGGCTTGCAATATCCTGCGAGGTAGTCATTGTCATCATGGTAGCCGTGCTCGTTAACACCCCGGAATCGCCCAGGTGAGTTGATTTATTATTTTGTATTTTTTCCGTATTTACGCGTTTTCCCCCTCTCCCAACTATTTCTTATCTAAAAATAGTTAATCACCTCCGCCATACTTTTAAGGGTGATGATTTTTTTTTTTAAAAATTAAGGGGGAAGGGCGAGTACATATTGTATTTTGTCATTTTGACTTTTATTGCAAATTCTATTGTCCTGTGCATTTATAGTTTGTAATGCGCCTATTGCATTTATCGTAGATGGCTGCTAGCTGTTGGGCGCAAGGAGGACGCAGAGTTTGCCCTTTACTGGCTCCGAGGCGAAAATTATGACGTGGCTCGAGAAATCGCCGAGCTCAACGAGACGATCGAAAAATCAAAAGAAAAAGCATCGTTCCGCGAGTTCCTCCAACCGCAACTTCTCAAACCGCTGCTGATCAGCGTTGGCCTCATGATATTTCAGCAGTTTTCAGGTATCAACGTGGTGATGTTCTACACCGTGGAGATATTCCGTATGGCTAAGATAGATCTGGACCCAAACATGCAGACCATAATCGTCGGGGTCGTCGGAGTGGTGGGGACACTGGTTTCGGTTCTTGTGGTCGACCTAGTTGGTCGTCGGGTGTTGCTTATAACATCTGCAGTCATAATGGCGCTGAGCATCGGGAGCTTGGGTGCATTTTTCTACGAACTTGACATCAATGCCGAATATGCTCAAAGCTCGTTGACATGGCTACCGGTCACGTGCCTCGTGCTGTTCAATTTTGGGTTTGACGTCGCCTTTGGGCCTATTCCGTGGCTCATGATGGGAGAGCTGTTTCCCCTGAGGGCCAAAGGGGTCGCCACCAGCATTGCCACAGTTTGCAATTGGTTGTTCGCCTTCATCATCACCAAGTTTTTCGTGAATATCACCAACGCCATAACGATACAAGGTGGCTACTGGTTTTTCACCGGCTTCTGCGTGGTTGCAATCCCGTTTATTGTATTATTCGTGCCTGAAACCAAGGGCAAAACGTTGGAGGAAATAGAAATTAGCTTTCGTCAATAGCCACGTTTTTAGCGAGTGCCTTTACGAGTCGTTTTGATTTTTATCCCACCACATTGATCTTTCATAAAAGATGTCCGCATTTATCAGGATCATAAACACAAATTATGCTAATGCGGTAAACCAGCGTTTTCTAAATGATGTTCCGCAGAACGCCAGAACCCTTTGTTTCCATTAGGTAAAAATAAGGGTTCCACCAAAAAATTATACGAAAAAATAGATTCCGTGACTAAATTTAATTGGCAATCAATGTTTATTATAGATAAACACGATCTTTGTTGATGCAAAATACAACGTAAGCATATATAGACATTTGGAATGGAATCTTGAAATTAGTTGTGTGATGAGAAAATTAGATGGAAGTTGGCGATATTTATTCAGACATTCACCTGAAGTATTCATGAAATAATGATCTTGGATAAATGCAATTTCCGTTTTTAAAAAGAAACAATAATTAAAATAATACTTTCTTTCTTAAGTGGCGATTGCTAAATCTCGTATTGCAAGGTCACTGTCCAGAGAACAAAGGAGACAATGTTTTTCGTGGACGTCTTTTAAGAAAGGATCAATAAAAACTATATCTTTATCAATTTTTAAATTTTATATAATATAGTTATACCACCGATAGCACTTGTGCCGACTAACAGCCCGGTTTTCTTATCTATTTCTATTGTGGGCAATCATTTCACTTTTGTAATTGAAAAAACTGATCTCAATGGTATACTTTTTGATATTGAAAGCAAATATTAGTAATTTCTAAAGGAATCCTGCTTTTGAACTGGATCCCTTTGGATTATTTATGAGCAAAATAGGTTTTTCATATCAACAACAATAGAAAGCAATAAAACTAATAATTATCACAATTCTCAAAATAGAGAAACATGATATAAATGGAGAAATACCTATTTGTGATTTTGATCTCTCAACCAACGAAATTGCTCATTATAATACTCATTACTCACAATGTCACAAAACGTTGATGACACATTTTGTAATCTAATTGATAGTTATTAATTTGCTGGGAAGACGTGTATCGCAAGCACGTCAATATCTTATTATCTGTTTTTCTACTATTTGCAGTTTACTTGTCTGGGATAAGCCTTGTAGACTTTCTGAATTTGTTTGTATTTATGCATAGTAATTAACTGCTTTCGAGTACTGATTTTTGAAATATTTCCCAGTATAGCAAAATAATTGATTTTGTATTAATATGAATAATTAAGTTAATATTTATTCTTATGATCGAGTTTTCTTGCTATAGGTTCACAACCCTTAATCTTTTTTTGTGTGTAAAATTATAACATGTAATTAATGTGCTTAAACACAAACGCATCACACAATTGTATACATGTATGGTGTCAGTATTATTTTACTGTATTTTATACAATAAGTGCATTGAAATTAAAAGTCTTCCATGCCATTTATTATTACCCTCAATATTTGCACACGTTCTAGTTGCTCAAGCTTAATATTTTGTTAATTTTTTATGGTTCATGGCAATCAGTGTTTTACTATTGTTCTATATCTTATCAGGGAATTGGTGGTTTTGAAAGGTTGTGTTGCAAATTTGTGTTATTATAATTGGCTTTGTTTGATTAATTATTAACTAGACCATAGTGTAAATTTGTGTTGTTTATACGCATGCAATCCAGTTTGAGATTTTCTCAACGAGTTTCAAATTTAGTATACGAGAATTTAGTTTTGATGAAAACAGTTAGGGGTCATTCAAAAAGTACGTCCCCGAAATTCCTTCAAAAATTGACCCCCCTCCAACCCCATCTCCACACTGAGTTTCCACCCCCCCTTCCTCTCCCCGTCTTTCATAGACGCCCTTCATTTTTTTTTTTGAAAAGTAGGTTGTCCAGAAAATTTGTTGGAACATACCCTATAAATTTCCAAGCACCCGTCTCGCTTCCAATTCCACAACATATTTCCAGATTTTTCTGATATACCGAAATTTCCTGACCTCGAAGAGAAATTCCGGCATAAAATTGGTGTTTAACACAAATTTAGGCATAATACCCGACTTTTCCGAGGTTTTACAAAATAAAATACATTTGGGACTGGGGACACATTTCTTCTGGTGTCGCTTTCCCCATTCATTGATCTTTAAAACTTAATCAGACTGAAAAACCCAAAACTGAAAAATAAAATCATTAGTGGACTTTCATAATGGCTTTCCCCCCTCCCCCTGTCCACATGCCAGCAGACCCCCTATCCCCTCTTGAGGACGTCCTTTTTGAATGGCCCCTACATTGGTTTGGTTATTTAGTTTTTCCAATGTTTTCATCGTCTGTATTTCACCAGATATGCTTTATCCACATGCATTAAATCATGCTCAACTTTTAAATGCTTTGTTATTACATGATATTACCGTTTATTAAAGTATATATGAGAAAATGTGTTGATGATTTATAAAAAATTCAACAAATCTGTCTTGCTGCTCGTTGTGAAATATGAATATCAAAAACTAGGACACTATTTTGTTACAATACTAGTTCGTTAGAAATATACTTTCAAGTATAATTTACAGTTTGAAACAATAATCAGAAAATCTATCTCAAAAACAAACTGCAGTTTTTATTAGTTTTGTACTCTTCATTTATTTTTGAAGAGGTCAGGGAAATTAAACATCTAAATAGGTATTACGTTTGCTTTCACATCAGTTAACACCAGTGGCGGCCTTAATGGGGGCAAAGGGAGCATTTGCCGCCTGCGCCCTAATCCCTAGAGGCCCTCGTGTTCCCATCCCATAGGTACTAATGCAAGGTGCCTTGAAAATCCTAACTTTATATTCTTCTTTGTAGCAAAATTGACCATATCAACCATTTATTCTCAGTTGCTAATCCTTTAATCAAGGATACTGACCTATATGGTCACCCTTGGCTTCTGATAATGCACATATTTCACATACGAGCTAGTATGCTTGCCAATTACCAATGGGAGAAATTAGTCTGGAACATTGTGACTATTGTCACTACTTTGTTTAATTTTTTGGAAATGCAGGGTGCAACATATGTATGTGTGCATGAGGTAGCCAGAATCATGTGGTCATGATTATAGTGGAATGTATACCACAAGTTTATTCCACTTAATACTGCATCACTGTTCTATAAATGACAGTCCTTCGGACAACAGCCAACATGAAGTTTCAGGAACGAAATCAGGGGTAAAACCAGAGCCAGGTTGACCTTGAGATGCATGGAATCGGCTACTGGTATTAATCTTTATTCGTGTCAATCTGTCCATCCAGGAAGTTAATTATCCAACATTCAAAGCAACAATACATTTGTATTTGAAGATTAAAACGGTCACGTGATTCATTATCTTGCCTGCGATTGGCGATTTGTACAAATTAAGTCATTAAGAAATTTACGTATATTTAATAGTCAGTAAAATGTAAAGTGCCAGGAATTGTTCGACCAAATCTTATATAATACGACGAAATAATTGCTATCAATTAATGAGATTATGGGTTTTGCTCTTTTGCAAATGTCTTTACAAAAAATAGTATATTGATAGTATATTAGTATATTGCTTTAAAATGTATTAAACAATTACAGTCGATTCCGCTTTATCTGGACACCGGTTAATCTGGGCAGCCATTTATTAGGGCCAAATTGTCAAGAACGAATCCGGACAGTCTACATTTTTTAACTTCGCATATTCTGGGCAGCCGCCTAATCGGGGCAAAACGCCTCCGCCGGATGTGTCCAGATTAAGCGGAATCGACTGTACTTTGATATTGCTGCCGTTGCTACTCGTCATCCTCATATGAAATTCTAAATAATTATGATAAATAAAAGAAACTGGTTAAGGGCTCAGTTGTTTCGTGAAAAGCCAAGGCCAATTATCAAGGTGATAGATTGGGGCATGATGAACAGTAATAATGGAGGAAACTAAATTAGGAATCACGTCAGCTGGACTAAAAAAAAAACATCTTAAAAATGTCTGGTCATGCATGATGATATTCATCTTGAACTTTTAATTTCCATACCCATATTGAATTTGTTGTTGTTGATGTTGAAATTTCATTTGCTCTTTTCAACCGCCTTTTCACATGTTCTGAGAAAATTAAACTTCCCCTTTGGTATATCAGATGTGTTTAAAAGAAACTTTATAATGACTTTCGGTGTGGAGAAAGTCATTGGCAACATTGTTCATTCAACATTGCCAAGTTTAAACTTCTTTACCCATAATTTTCTTGTGTACAGTATAGTGACCTCCAAGTCCTGACGTTAGGACGTTAATTTGCATGAAAAAGTTAGCGAGTCACCTACTAGATATGACAAATCAATGAAAGAAAATTGAAATTCAACATCGTGCCAATTCTGATATTGACATCTGTGACAGTCCTCTGGACATCTGACGGTAGACAGTGGACAGTGGACAGTGGATAGTGAACAGTGAACAGCGAACAGCTAACAGCGAACAGTGGAGACAGTGTTGACGCAAGATCAATAAAATGACATCAAACACGAAGGATGAGCAAAGCCGAATGATCGAGCTGACCGAACTGATGGCCAAAGGACATCCTGTCGTCCTTCCTCAAGATCCCAACAAACGGTCCTTGATCTCTTCCGGGACACCGGCGAGGGAAGGCCTAGTCTGGAAACCCATTATTTGTGGTTTAATAATCTGCCTTGGATCTTTGAACATAGGCGCCACCATCGGGTACGCTTCACCAGCAATACCCAACATGAACAGCGGACCAAACCCCTTCCACATGAACCCGGATCAGACTTCTTGGATGGCCATTGGTGCTTTAGGTGCCATCGTAGGCGGGTTCCTCGGAGGACCTCTCATGGACAGGATGGGGCGAAAAGTGGCACTGATGGTGTGTGCTGGTCCATACGCGCTGTCTTGGGCCATCATGGTGGCCTCTCCCAACTTTTCATGCTTCATGGTTGGCCGTGCCCTTACTGGAGTTGGTTATGGTGTGTACTCTGTTGTCTGCCCCAATTATGTGGGGGAGGTTGCGCCGGCCTCCATCCGGGGACTGATGGGCTCCTGCCACCAGCTTTCCATCTGCGCCGGAGTACTTTACGCCTACATCTTGGGGGCCTTCCTGTCCTGGACCTGGCTTGCCATTGCCTGTTCGGCATTAAATCTGGCCCTAGTCATCGCCCTGCCTTTCGTGCCAGAAACTCCAAGGTGGCTGCTATCCGTTGGTCGTCGTGACGATGCGGAGCTAGCCCTGAAGTGGCTGCGAGGAGATGGAGCCTACCACCAGCAAGAGCTGAAGGATCTACAGGAATCACTGAGGACCTCACAGGATAAGGCTGCCTTAAGTGAGTTTCTGCAGCCGGATCTGATGAAACCGTTACTGGTCAGCCTCGGGCTGATGATCTTCCAGCAGTGTTCCGGCACCAACGTCATCATGGTTTACACGGTGCAGATCTTCCAGATGTCCAAGAGCAGCCTTGACGCCCATGTGCAGGCCAGTGTTGTGGCCGTCGTTGGCATTGTGGGAACTCTGGTATCAGTGCTGGTCTCTGACTATGCAGGCCGCAAGGTCCTGTTGCTATTGTCAGGGATGGTCATGACCATCACTATGGGGGGCATTGGGGCCTTTTTCTACATCCTACAGAAGGATGAGGAATTTGCAATCGACACTCTATCGTGGCTGCCCATTGTCTGTCTCGTTATGTTCAACTTTGGATTCAACGTTGCCTTTGGTCCCATCCCGTGGCTGATCATGTCTGAATTGTTCCCGCTTAGGGCCAAAGGACTAGCCAGTGGTATCTCAACTGCTTTCAATAGGTTGCTAGCCTTCACAATGACTAAGTTCTTCGTGGACATTACTGGAGAGATCGAGCAGCATGGAGGTTACTGGATTTGTGCAGGGTTCTGCGCCATGTCCTTGCCCTTTATCGTCTTCTGCGTTCCAGAGACGAAAGGAGAGTCGTTGGAGGAGTTGCAGAAAAAGTTTTCTGCTAACAAAGCTTCGATACCAACTTCGGACATTTGATATGCAAGAAAAGGTCAAAATTCTTTCTGCTGGGATTGTTGGTAGGAACACATTCATCAGTTGTAAAGAAATTCCCTAATCAGGGAAACTCAAAAAATATCATTGCCACCGATATTAAATGTTAGACTGAACAGAAAAATCTGTAGTTGTTTCAACCGAATTTTATCAAAATATGGGAGAGTGGACCTTAAGTCAGGATAGAGAGATTGAGCCAGTCAACGTTAACGATAACGAGATTGGCGGCACTGGCAAGTGCTGTTTTTTGACAGTGCTGTCAATCTCATCATCGTTTAACATGGTTGGAGAATACTCTCTAATGTTCCTTCCTTCCCGCGATTAACATTTAAGGTCAGTCTAAAGACGTTTGCTTACGTTCGGTGGCACAAATTGTCTAAAATGAAAAGGTAGAGTTCACCTGATGGTGCACTGCAGTGCTTAATATCAATTTAAATAACGGAAAAACTGACTCCAACTTTATTTTGCGTCTCCGAAATGACGGATTGCTCAATTTGACTCTTCCAGAAAAAAGGAAGATTGGGTAATAAAAATTGCTTGATCAATATGCCATTATATTGGAAATACCTTTATTGTTGTCCGTTTTGTAGTCACATTTCGGTATTGGTAGCTCTTGGGGTTTACTGTTGTGAGTGTACAACATTTATGACAGCTTCTATCGCGGAAACCCGTTAATTGCTGTTGTCACATTTATAGAAAAAAATCAGAGGAGTTAACCATAATATATTGCAAATTTCAATCTGTATCGAACTGCTTTTTAAAATTGAACCAATAAGATACTTCGTTGCTAATGTGCTTCAATAAAAAAATTAATTATATTCAGCTTTCGTCATTTACATAATGAAGGTCAGCATGCCATTGCCGGGCATGACTACTAAAGGTCAATTTATATTCGTCAGTTCCGTCTCCATATCGTCAGTGAAGAAAAATATTCCTTCCCTTTCCCGCGCGTATTGCCTTTTCACAGAATTCGGTCAGACGTCCGGCACATTGCCGTTGGGTTTCATATATGGCGCGCCGACCCACACATTTAACATTTTGACATCAAATTCTCAACACACAAATTCGTACAAAATGTAGGCCCTCAAGGTCTAAACAGCATTTCAAATCTAGCCCACAAGACCTAAAATTATCTCCAGTCTGACCCATCTCCAAAAATATTTACCAATTACTAATTTATTGAAGAGGGATGCAACTAGGCGATCAAAGATAGCACCATATAGTTTTGTATTTTGAAAAGTGTTGAAGATTTGAAGAAAAAAAATGATTAGAAACAAATGTACTTTGTATAGAAAGTTTCAAAATGTATCAACTTTACATAGTAGTTTAAATAAGTTTAAAATGTTTAAGTCAATTTTAAATTGGAGTTTATGAAGTTAAATCTGTTATGTCATCGGGATGAATACCAGTTTAGACATGATATTTCCTTGATCGTTTGACTTTTTCTGTTCAGCCTATAATACTTTGTATATAGAATTATGAAGGCCATCAATGGTTGCCTTGATCTGTCTTAACAAAGAAGCTAGGTAATCCGGTTAATGAAGTAATTTGGGGAAAAAAATTGATCATGCAAGAAGAAATAGTAGCTTTGCTTCTGCTCAAAAAATGCATCATCATTTCATATTTCAGAAAAGATTTAAAAAAAATTTCTTTCATATTTTCTGCGAAATGGTGACTGCCCCTTAATCGTGAAGGATTTTCCGCGAATATTGTATATAAAAAAACCCATAAAACGTGGACATGTGCATTTCAGTTTGAACTTTGTGAGCATTTAGACACAGTGAGAAATGGCTCAAGAAAAGCAGCAAAGGAGCATTACTTAGAATGCTACAAGACGCAACTTCCTGTGGTTTTGGATCCATGTTCTTAACCATGAACAATGTGAAGAACAACATACCTAGTACTGAGAGCGTAATCAATTTCAGTCTTCGAAGGCCATCATTGCTGAATTGATGTAACAATAACATGACTTGTTATTCGATTTGAATTTTCGGATTTGGATGATGACGTAGGCTGTTCAACAAATCAAAACTACATACTAAATGTATGCCTGTCTCTCATAAACCCACCAATAATTTGGACTTACCAACAATTAATGTACGCATTGTCAGCAAATAAGTGTAATTGCTAGGAAACTAAGCATTGATTCCAATTATACATCTCACCAACTCTGTCAACATTACGCCAGTTCAATTTTGTCAGCACATGTTGGCATCAGCTACACGCCATTGACCAGAATGATGGGCAGCTAATTTTACTAAATTACTCCATCAAGGATTAATATACGAAGGAAACTAAACATCCGCAGGCATCATGGCCGGAATTCCAAAAGATGATCAGAAAGTTCAAACGTGCTTTACGATAGAACTATCTGAACGGACAAGCAATGGTCAGTCTGTAGATCACAGACAACAGCGGAAAAGTAATTCTACATATCACCAATGTGACAGCAATGGCCAATCTACAGATCACCAACGTGCAAGCACTGGATATTCTGAAGACTTCCAACAAACAAACAATAATAATACCTCAGATCACCACCTTCCAAGCATTCTCCAAACTGTAGACTACCAACGACCAAGTGATTGTCATTCTTCAAACTACCAAGGTACAAGTAAGACAACTGTTTCTAAGCCAGCAGTCACCGAAGAAAAACTCTGGAAATCGGTATTGTGTGGATTGACCATCTGCTTGGGATCTTTCGGCATCGGCTCGACGGTGGCGTACGCCTCCCCAGCAATACCCAACTTGAACAAAAACCCTAACCCTTTCCACATGAATCCTGAACAGACCTCTTGGGTTTCCATTTGCGCCCTGGCTGCAATTTTAGGAGGATTTCTCGGTGGGCAACTCATGGATAAGATTGGAAGGAAATTGGCGCTGATGTCCTGCGCGGGACCATTCGCCTTGTCTTGGGTGGTCATCGTAGCCTCTCCAAACTTCCCTTGCATGATGGTAGGCCGTGCACTGACTGGTGTGGGCGTGGGTCTGTACTCCGTCATCTGCCCCAACTACGTTGGAGAGATCGCTCCGGCCTCCATCCGCGGTCTGATGGGCTCCTGTCACCAGCTCTCCGTCTGCTCCGGCATTTTGTATGCTTACATCCTTGGGGCATTTCTGCCGTGGACGTGGCTGGCCATCGCCTGTTCGGCAGTCAACCTAGCTCTGGTCGTGGCCCTGTCCTTTGTTCCTGAAACTCCACGTTGGTTACTATCTGTTGGTCGCAAAGACGACGCGGAGTTCGCCCTGAGGTGGCTGCGGGGTGAGGAAGCCGACATCCGACATGAGCTGGAGCGGCTTCAGGAGTCACTGAAAAACGTGGGGGAGAAGGCTGCCCCGAGGGAATTCCTTGAGTCTCATCTGTTGAGGCCCCTACTGATTAGTCTCGGGTTGATGGTATTTCAGCAGTTCTCCGGCGTCAACGTTTTCGTGGTGTTCACGGTGCAGATCTTCCAAAAGGCCAAAAGCAACTTGGACCCCAACTTGCAAACCATCGTCGTCGGGATAGTGGGTGTGGTCGGAACACTGGTCTCCGTGGGTGTATCTGACTGCGCAGGCCGCAAAGTTCTGCTGCTGACTTCTGGACTGGTCATGACCCTTACCATGGGGGGCATGGGAGCGTTCTTCTACATACTGGAAGTGGACGAAGAGTTTGCTACCAGTACCTTGTCCTGGCTGCCCATGGTCTGTCTCGTAATTTTCAACTTCGGTTTCAACGTTGCCTTCGGGCCCATTCCCTGGCTTATGATGTCCGAGCTGTTTTCCCTCAGGGCCAAAGGCATGGCCAGCGGTATATCAACCTCCTTCAACTGGCTACTGGTCTTCCTCGTGACCAAGTTCTTTGTCAATGTCACCAATGCGATTCATCCCTATGGCGGCTACTGGATTTGCGCGGGATTCTGTGCTCTCTCACTGCTCTTCATCGTGTTTTTCGTGCCAGAGACGAAAGGCAAGTCTCTGGAGGAAATACAAAAAAGTTTTAATTGAACTAGTTTTTTATATTAAAGCATAATCGAATAAAACTTGTCTGATTTTTGTTGTTGCTTTACGCGTAAATGTCCGCACCGTGGATAACATTGGGTTTCGCTTAATTAGGAAATATCGGGATTTGGCCCTCGTAAGTGACATTTTTAATGATAGCCTATTTCTGCAAAAGGTGGGTTAAACACCAATGCCATGGGATGGGCCTTCATCGCCTACCTGAAAATTTTACTTACGAGGGGAACTTCCACCCCCTCTCGAGGGACCTTTAACGTATAAGAGACTAAGGGGGATCTACACGGGACCTCGGTTTAAATTCCTCCGTAAAATTCCAACTGACCTCGACCGGGGAGCAAACCCGCACCTTAGGATTGAGTGGAAGCGTTTATCCGACTCCAGTGCCGACATCATCGGTCGTGAGGTGCAAGAAGAAATTCCAATACTTGGGGATGCCGGGGGGAAGTAACTGGCTGCCTTGAAGATGGATAAAAAGGCAGACAAAACACAGAGAAGGGGCCAGACAGCTAAATCAGGACTGTAGGTGAGTCTGACTGAAGACCTAAGACCGAAGGATTAATACCTGTCCGCCGCGACGGACGACGGCCAGCAAGAAGACGGACCATACTGACGTCCAGTTTGGCCAGGACGAGGTCTTCCTACAGCGATGACGAGAAGCTCGAGACAGTCGCCTGTAGGAATAGCTGGTCACCTTGAAGTGACCATATTGGCGAGGACGGAATCGTCAATTAAATTAGAACAGAGACCGAATCATCGGGGAAGATGCCGAAAAGACCCAACTATCTCCATCAGATGGAGTAAAATACATGAGAGAAGGCAAGCTGGGAAGTACAGCGAAGGTGTCTTGCAAGTCAACTAACCAACTGAGCTGACTAGGCTTTGCCCCATTGTCAGGAAATCATCTTGGCATAGGGCGATTCGGGGGTCATCAATGATTCTGGATGGACGTGGGTGAAAGTGTGATAGCAGCACTCATGTGCCAAATGCGTATACCTTGTTAAATAAATTTTAAGTGTTGCCAACAACTCTGTCAGACTTTGTTTCATAAGGATAACTATTAGCAACTGCAACTGCATCAAAGTAATCGTTTAATTGAATTGCTATAAAAATAAATAATATTATATTATTGCATCTAAGGAAGTTTGAAAATGAGCTTAAATCATCAATGATTGATGGCAATTATTTCTTTGTATTATATAATATTATGCATAACAATTTCATTTCCCAGTATAAATACTAATAATGGTTTAATTATTACATACCGCCAATGGCAGGCAAGATAATATATCAGATGACCACGTTAATATGTTATTTAAAGTGGTATTGTTACTTTGATTGTTGGATAAATTTCCAGTATTTGTTGGACTTTCAAGCATATTGATTCATATTACCAGTAGTCGATTCCACGCGTCTTAAGAAGCAAAGCCATCCTTTGATTAACACTTAGATGAAAATCATTGTCCAGAACGATGGCTGGAATTCCTAAAAATGAGCAGAAAGAACAAACGTGCTTTACGATAGAACTGCCATTACTTATAAGCAATGCTCATGACAAAGGTCATTCTGTAGACTTCCAACGACCAAGCATTGATAATATCGC
>JAUJYV010001828.1:0-15233 GCA_033995625.1 Ophyiulus pilosus
TCAATGACTTTTAGGGACCTATCTTATATTTAGACATTCAATTAGTCACCCTCACCCTCATTTACACATCCATCATGACATACGGTCCTTGACATTCCGGACCGCCAGCGCTGTTTCTCGTTGTCGTTAACGTTGGATGGCTCAAACTCTCTATTGTTTTGTGCTCATGACAGGGCACTTTTCATTTCTATAGTGAGAACCACCTCCGTAGCGTCGTTTATAATAAAAAAAAGTTAAAATATCAATGACTTTTAGGGACCTATCTTATATTTAGACATTCAATTAGTCACCCTCACCCTCATTTACACATCCATCATGTATTTGTTTGTATAAATGCAGTTTAAAAAATAAACAGCCTTTAACGGAGTTACGAATCACCCGGCATTTTATAATATTGTATGAATGAGGTTACCCATAATGCACTGTTCGGAAACAAAATCGCTAGCATCGAGTATTTATTTCACATGTGGAGGACATGAGCGTGTAGCCTGTGCTATTCTTGCTAAAAATTGATATTTTCAGCAAATATAAAATAAGTCATGAGCACTCCTGAATTAGAGATTTGGCAAGGAGATTGGGGTCTTCCATCTGTGGATTTAAATTGTTTACGGGTCATGGTGAGATAAAGTTTGCATTCAACTTCATTGTGATCCTTTTGTGATGATGTAATACACGTGTGTATTTCATGTATTTCTAGGCATATGCAAAATTCTCCGGATCTCCGCTAAAAATAAAGAAATCCAATAATCCATGGAGGTCACCCACGGGTAAGCACGCCATTAGCTGTATTTATATTAAATCGCATAGCATCCCCAAATTAACGAATAATTTCAATTTAATTCTCATGACTATATAATGTATGATTTGAACCTCTACACGTAAAATATTTCCAACGAGACCAGTGCGACCTAAACATGTTTATTGATGTGGAATGATGCCTGTCCTTAAGTGATATAAGCTAATGTGTAGTTTACTGTGTTTCGTTTACTTTAGGAGAACTTCCCGTATATCGTCATGGAAATGGTATTAAGTTAACGAAATTTGAAGATATAGCTAATCAATTTAAAAATCAGGTGAGCATTCTGCTGAAAAATTACATAAAATTCGTTTAATGATTAAAGTTTTGTTTATTTTTAAGCAATTACTTTTAAAAAAAAGTTTATAAAATTGTCCCAATGACTGGTGCTTTCTCACTTTGTATCACTGCAAATGTCGTAGTTGTCCTGCTACTAATATCCATTTATATATTTTTTTCAGAATTATAATGCAGATTTTGAGTTAAGTCCAAAGCAGCTTTCAGATATTCGTGCCTATTCCAACCTTTTGGAGGAGAAATTATTACCTGGCTTGGTAAATGTGCTTTTTAATATATATACCGCTTGTATTCTTTTAAGTAATATCGTAGAGCGAGAGGTAGATTCCTTTAATGCAAAACTGCGCTGGTATAAACTAGAAATTCGCGTCTCATATTAGCATTATGGTTTTAAATTCTGGGTTGGTTTTGCTCTCCTCGTGGTTTCGCACTGCTTTTCCTCACTATTTGCACAGAACTCATTTTCACTAATCCAAAATTAAAGGAATATACCGATTTCTATGTCTTTACGAATTAGGAATCGTTGCACCACATATTTACGAGCTTTTGGTCTGATTTCAGGCCTATTCTTGGTGGCTGGATTCAAAAAATTACATAGATTTAACGCGTCCTTGGTATGCGAAAGCGTTGCCTTTTCCATTAAATTATTTTGTACCAGGACAGGAACAAAAGAAGGCACGAAAGTATCTTTTAGGAAAATACGGTCTCTGCGAAGAAGACGAAGGGATGCTCGAAACGTTGGCAAGTTGCTTAAATCTGTATTTTTTTTTCGTTTTTGCTACTGTGCATTTACAACAACTGCTTTTATCTATAGGTTTTCAAAAGTTCCCTCGAATGTTTGACTTTGTTGGATAACAGAATAGGCAGCGAAGAATTCTTCTTCGGAAGAAGGTTTTTAAGATATTTTAATTCGTTGCGTCTACTTTTCGTGGAAATGCAATGTTGAGCTCTCGCATTGAATTTTAGACGTGTTTTTTTTTCAGTCCGACGTCTTTAGATGCTACCGTATTTGCGTATTTGGCACCGTTGCTGAAAGTTCCTTTTCCGAATCCAGCTTTGCAAAATCATCTTAAGGGATGCAATAATCTAGTCCGGTTTATTGTTAGGATAATTCACCGCTATTTTCCATCTATTTCTTCCGAAGGTAGGACATTTCGAGTTATTAAATTCGCAGATAAAATGGAAAAATTCGCTGATTTTAAGTATCTTGCTGTTCTTGTTTTATTGTTATTTACAACATAAATTAACTTATCGGTTGGTTTTATGTTTTATGATTTAATTTTTAAAGCAATTTTTTTTTAAATTTGATGATTTCCTTGAAATATTGATTTGTTATAATTTGCTAATTAAGCAATAATTCATTCTTGAAATTATCGACATAATTAAATTAGCCAATGCAGCAGAAAAAATGATATTTTAAAATTAATTAGCATGATTAAATAAGCAATTTAGATGAAATATATTTTAAAATAAAACTTTTGTTCATGAAATGTTAAATGCATGATTTTTGGAAACTTAAATAATTTATTATTATTATTATTTTTGTGAAGTAAAAAAATCCTATTTTAAAATTAAAATATAAAATTGTTGAATGTTAAATATTTTGAAAATGTTTTTGTATATTCAAAGTTTGTGTCATTTGTTTCAGTTTTATTAAGTTGTGGGCATCAATTTGGTAACTTTAATTTAGTTTTTCATTTTCTCTGTAGATGCAAAGAATATAAAGCCATCTCCAACGCCTCAAACGCCGAACGAGGAAGACGAATTTCCGAACAAAATAAGAAATCAAATTTTAGCTGGAATTTTCGCCATTTTGTCCATGATCGGATATGCCGTTGCATCTGGTCTGGTGCAGGTAAACACAACTTTTGTTTGCGACCATTTACGGGTATTTGAGGCTGCGTATCTAACACGAATTAACGCATTTTCAGATCGAGGTATCGTCTGGCGAAGATCAGGAAGAGGAAGAGGAGGAGGAAGAAGATGACGAAAGCCCTCCGCATTTCTACGAAAGAGGAAACTAATTGAAATAACACGGTATTATTACTGTAAATTTAGTTTATTCGATGGCAGGCTTAATGCTCAGCGGACCATTATTGCATTTATGAACACTATTTTATTAAATAATTATCCCTAGGCTACCAAACTTTATTATAAAATTACTTTTTAATAAGTTAAGATGTACGTTATTATACAAGGTGTCCACAAAGTTATTCCAATCAAAAAAACTATAGTAATTAAATATACTAGCGCTTCGGTAGATAATAAATAGATTTAAAAATATATCCAGAATATCCGAAAAACCGGGAATTATCAGGGAAATTGGATAGATCTGAAATAGTCATGGAAAAGTGATTAATTTTGAGTAATTTAGGGAGGTTCAATGTATTTACACTAGTTATATGGTAAAACTACTAATATTTGAGCCTTTATATATTAATTGTTTTAATATATTACGAAATTTATTTTTTGTTCTCTATGTGCGTTTTTTTAAAAAATTGTTTAAGCAATTTGAGACTTTGTAGGCATCCTGTATATTAGTATAGCGATTGTTTTTGTCGTTTGCATTATGGGTAATGTGCGATGCCTTTTGTCCGCTAGAGGGCGCTGCCCCAGAGTCGTCCCGCGTTCCATGTGTGCGAGATTGAAAACAAGCGTGTCTGAAGATTTAATTGTGTCATGCAGCTGGAATTATGAAGTAGAACCATGGTTTATTGTTGCGTTCCGAATTGCGGAAGCGAAAAGGGCAAAACTGCAGGCGTTTCTTTCCACGAGTTTCCATCGACTAACGAAGCGTTGAAGCGATGCTGGATTCACAACATTGCCAGGCGACATCCAGTTTCTGGCGAAATGTGGAGTCCAAACCAAAGGTATGGCTTTTAAATCGTCTTCCCAAACGATAGCTATGGATTCGCATTAGGGTTTCACTTCAAATGGTGTATTTTAGTTATAGTTATGTTCTTCCTAAGTTGCACTTTTTTGTTCCTTTTTTAAAAGAGTGGAAAAATAGTGCTCGTTTTGATCAGTAGATGGCGCTACGTGCTCGTCATTGTGCCCTTGTACCAAAATACAGGGTCGCTTAAAATTGATGTGGTGTAATAACTTTTATATTAACTACAAGTTTTTATTCTGTGTTATGGTAGCTAAAATTATGGGAAATGAACTAAGAATTCATAGGTTATTTCTGAAGCCATTTGGGCGTTAAATAACTAACAATAAACAAATAAGCATATGCTTCAGGGAGACTTAATAATTATTATTAGCACTTATTTATTATCATTTAATGCACTAAATTAACATTTTTGTAGTACATTTTGATATTGTGCAATTGATAGTGGAGTTAAAAAGTGAACTGTTTATGTTGAACAGCAAAATGTTTCGATTGCATAAAATGTAGTCTTTAATTTTATTTCCAAGTAGTTAGTCGGATAATGTTGCTTTAACATCCTCAAAATGTCAATTTTTTTTTTTTTACACGCAGATCGTCAGTTTGTAGCAAACATTTCACCGAATACGATTTCAAACAAGGTGCGAGGCGACGATGCCTTAACAGGGAAGCCACGCCGACGATATTTCCGAGTGGCCCCATTGCGGATCCGTTGCAGGAAGTGGAGGATGCCATGCTCGAGTTCCTGGAGCCGGCGGACGACGGCAACTCGGAGGTGATAGTGGTTCCGATCAGGAAAAAGCGAAAGTTGGCCGCAAATTGCACGGTGAGGTTCGAAGTGCTTTTTTGCGAGGAACAGCCCGCGGAACAGGAAGTGATGCTGCAGGAGATTGAAGTACGAGAGGAAGTTCTTCCCGTTGGCAAGCGCGTTCCGAAAAAAGCGCATCGGCTGAAAGGAGTCATCGAAAAACTTAACGCCAACCTCGATAAGAATTCGGAGGTTTCCATCGCCGCCGAAAACATTGCCGCCATGTGAACCGGTTACGGTTTTCCAGGTATGGACGGTTTGTACGTAACTTTAAGTCGCTACGGGAAGCTCGCTCGTGCGCAGTTTTTCAGCAGGCCGATGGAACAGATTTAGTTCAAATTTGTACTTTACGGACGTACGATCTCGCAATCGTGGATTGCCAAGATAGCGGTTTGTTTCATCTTGCCAAATAAAGGAATGGTTGTGTTTTTAATGCTGATATAATTGAAATTAATTGCTGAACTTTGCTCGTTTAGAAGTGGTTATTATAATGGCATTTGCAGCAACACTACCGACAATATTGATCTTAAAACGTGGCAAAAATGGGATGCGAAATTCGGATGTTTTATTTCAGATGCCTGCCAAGTTTATTTATTATTTTTTAAAGAAAAAATATGTGAGAATCTTCTGCATAATTTCTTCTACAAAATTCTACGTAATTTTTGGTGGAAGATTAGTTCTTCACGAGGTAAGTTAAGTTTTATCGTAACATGCCGATTGTTAGGGTTCGTCTTTATCATAATCCAGTATTTTTTTTTACCTATTTCAAATTGCGGCACACCGCGGGTTTTTTAAGGAGGTTTTTCCTCATTTTCTCACATTTTGAATAAAATAATCTATGATGAATATTTAGGTTTTTTATTATTTACAATTATTACAAAAAAATGTTCGATCCTCATAAGTTTTTGTGTAACCTGCCTTAAGTATTTCTTAAATTATTGAGAACGAACAATGAATTTATACAAGAATGGTTTTCAAAAAGTAAATTTGTTTTAACTATTTAATTAGGATATAAATATGATACGATTTTGATAAGAGTAGATATGTTTTCATTTGCCATATTTTTAAATTAAGTTTTTCTCTAACTTTGCAGAAAAATTCGTAGTCTACTTCCCTCGAGAATCGAGTCCGAATTCATCCAAATTTTTCCAAGAAATTTTGCCTCGTTTGGTTGGGCAATATGAGGAAAAGTTGAGTGAAAGTACGCAGAAGTGATGAATTTTGCAATTAAAATTTTGAAAAAGGTATGAGAGTCAACTCACGTTATGCCATACTCAAAACTAGTTTAACATTTTCCTACATTTTAAATTAAAGATTTTAAAATTGCCAAGCAAAAAGATTTTAAAATATTTCATAAAGTTGTCTATTTAACAAATAAACTAGATATTTCAAACATTCAGCCTTAAAACGTTGAAAAACATATTAAAAGTTATTAACATTTCACAAAAGCAATATCTTTTTTGTATTTCGATACTTAGTTATTGAAGAATAATTGGAAATGTACTTTAATTTGTAACACATCGGGAAAGTTGGGAATTATGCTTCAAATTTGAGGTAAATGTCAGTTTATGCTGGAATTTTTGGGAAATTTAAATTAATAATCGGAAACATTCGACATATAAACACTAAATCTTTCAAAATCTAAGCAATATTTCAAGCGCTTTGGAAAAATATTGTGGAATTGGGCATGCGAGTGGGCTCCGAAATTTATAGGATAAGCCTTGAAATTTGAACAACTTACAATTATTACTACCCCTCATAAAAATAAATGTTAATAAACTAGTAATAAACTGCTAAAATCCAATTTTGTATCTTTAGTTGGTAATAATAATTAATTTTGGAAATCTGATAACTTTTAGTTGGATCACAAACTGTTAATTTGTACTCAAACACGAATTTTCTCATAATTTATGTTTGTTATTTCACCTTATTAGCAGTTCGTGACGAATATTACGAACTGATCGCACGTTTAATACAAACTTCAGCGGCCAATTTAAGCCAGAATTGTTTCTCGATGGCGTCAAACGCCCGAGGATTTGCTGACTTTGTACAATAAAATTGAATTTGTACGTTATGAAACAGGAAAAGTATATTTTATTAGACGAACGTGTTGCGTGGGCTGCTCCCTTAATTCTTCAGCCGCCCCCACATTTGCTAAAACAGTGAGTGCTATTACCGAAACATTTGCACAAATCTTCCCACTGAACACCAATTCCGTGATTTGCTATTACTTTAATCATTCGGTTTGTAACCGGTTTAGTAGTGACATCATAGCTAAGCACTTTTTGTGCATTTAAAACGAGGCTTAAATCGGTGCTTTTTTATTCTTTAAGGATTTCTCACTCGAATATTAATAAAAAAGAAACTTATTTCAACAATGAACAGTAAACATCTCGGATTGGGAATATGGTCCATATATCACCGGGAAAAGTGTGTGCATTTGTTATATGGAAACATTTTTTATTCAAAATTTCCACAATTTTTTAATTTAATTTTAACATGCCTAGTTTTTCAGAAATGTGTACTTTTTTATTTTCAGCACATTTTGTGGAAAGGACCTACAAAAATAGTCTTAAAACGTGGATGGATGGCGTCATTCGTCCTGGAATGACTTAGGGCTCTTAGCCCTTATAAGACGAACTGTAGCTCACCTCTTTCCAATTGCCCCAACCAAAATCTCACACCATTTTTTTTTGTACTTGTACATAAATTCCTCGACGACATTATCAGTTTTGAGTTTCCCTAAAAGGGATTTTACCATATACCGAAATCCCTTTTTTTTTACCCTACCATCGCCAATGGCATTTGTGTGAAGGTATATCGTGAGAATGTGCTTCATCATGCAAACTATTCATTTTCTACGAAATATAACCCCATCATATTTTCAACAAAAAATAGGGTTGTTTGGAGTGACCCACAATCCAGGTTTCGTTAAAAAAATGGGGCCAACCCTATTAAATACTGTCCCATGCATTTTCTAGAAAGGGTCCTTAATAAGCATTAAACAAGTTAACGTTGTGGAAACAAAGGTAAAATGAGATTAGAGAGTTTGAGCCATCCAACGTTAACGAAACGATAACGTTATCGAGAAACAGCGCGGGATGCCCGGAATATGGCATGCTTCGCATAGGGTAGTACTTGACATTCCAGACAGTCAGCGCTGTTTCTCGTTATCGTTACCGTTATCGTTTCGTTAACGTTGGATGACTCAAACTCTCTAATAGAGAGATTGAGCCAGCCAACGCCTTAACGTTAACCTTAACTTTAATGGCGGGAAGGGAGTATCCACGTATAACCGAACGTCTTGAGTGCGCATGCTTGGTTCTTCCCTCCCCGCCCTTAAAGTTAAGGTAGGTATAAAGACGTTGGCACGCGAAAACTGTCTATTTTTTTAGTGTATTTGGAAAGCATATGACCTCCTTCGATGATGCTTTTTAAACTGGTCAATAGAGAGTTTGAGCCAGCCAACGCCTTAACGTTAACGGCGGAAAGTGAGGAGCCACGGACTTAACTACCCAATGAACGTCATGAGTGCGCGTGACGTTCAGTTAATTCATTGGATACTTAAATCCTTGGCTCCTCCCTTCCTGCCGTTATCGTTAAAGCGTTGGCTGGCTCAAACTCTCTATTGACTATAAAATAATGTCACTTTTGACTTAGATGACGTTCTCGTAATAACATGGTATAAAATGACGTCATATCTCACGTAAAAGGACGTCACCTTAACACTGATCATAGTATTGTAAAGCGTGTGAGCTAAAAATGATGACGCTTTTTAAGTTAGTCATGTTAGCAGCCAAGATGAAGCAGAAGATGACGTCATTTTTGGCCAAAAAATACCATAAAATGACTTCGTACGTTGATGATACGGAGAAACGTATTTTTTTCATCGAATTTGCTACCTGTGATATGCATTATGTCTTTTTAAAAGCGACTATTTGAAGGAGGTCTAACTTCGCCGTGTCCTCGTAAAAATACCTTCTTGGTAGGTGGTTTTTTTTTTTTTTCGATCACCCCTTTTAAAAATGTGTTGAATTTGAGGTAGACTCAACCGTTGAATGTGCGCAGGTAAACTACCAATAAGATGTGAGGAGTGTGTCAGGGTCATCTAAGAAGGGCTTTTGCTTAAGCCTGCATGGAGTGTCCAGTATGTGCGAAATTTGAGGCTGACCCGTTTACCTGCTGTTTCTGGAGGGATACAGAAAAACGATGGACTGGAACGAGTTTTGGGAAACTTTTTTTTTGCCAGGTGCAAATGACCCGGATCTTCATAACCACTAGACATTTTCCTCTAGACGTAATCCATATCCAGGGTCGTCCTCACGCGTTTGCAATCTCCCTTCCCATTCTCAAGTTTTCGGAAAACTTCCAAGATGTCCGCAAGAACATCACTTAAGAGCTAGGTAAGTTTACCGCGCTTTTTTAACCTTTTTTAAAAAAGTTTTAAAGTTTTTTAAACTTTGAAAAATGCATTTGAAAATGAAATCGAACATATCGAACGTTTCTTTCGAACTTTCGGAATGGAACGTTGCCGTGTGCACGCGTTCTGGAACGAAGGATTCGAAAGTTTGAATATTTGAAAATTCAAACGGTTGAATGGAACGTTCGAACTTCAGGTTTAAAATTCGAGCGATTTAATTGCACTTTTTCGGAAAAACTAAAATTTTATTAAAGATGGAAACGTAAATTGTCGTATTTGAGTAAAATACAATGATTGAATCGCGAATTTCAAATTCAAATCGAACTTTTGAATTTTACGTTCCGTTAAATGGAATAGAAATTAAGAACGTTTCAAATTTTTGAATTTGAATTTCGAAATTGGAATGTCGAATTCGTTCGATTTTTGTAAATTTCGTTGCTTCCGCAGAATGTTATTTTTGTACGTTTTTTTTCTAATGAATATTTTTGTCCTTACTTCGAGGAAAAGTCGCAATAAGCAAACAATAGCCTTGAACTTTTCTTTTCTTATTGCCATGCTAATGATAAGATATTTTAGAATAAATGTAGTATATGCAGCAGAACGCCTGTAATTCATACATATTTCAAATATTGACATATATCAGAAAATGAACATATAATATAGATGTATATATCGTGACCACAAAAAAGGGGAACCTTTTTCATAAATTCGCAACTGCTTTGTTTTTTAATCAAAGTAAATCCAATTTTGCACAAATTGCACGTACGAACAAAACAGCTATTTGAATGTGTAGTCAAAGTGTCCTCCATCCTTGGCAACACTTGCCCGGCACTCGGGCAATTGAAGAGTCGATTACTGTTTGATCGAGTTCATTTCGAGCGTCTTAACTCTTTGACATCTCGAATCTTTGTTTTTGACACTTTTTGCCCCAAATTCCCCCAGATGGAATAATCGTTGGGGGTCGAAATCGGGGCTATTAGGTGGCCAAAGGGGAGGTGATAGAACATATCTAAAAGATGGACAACTTGACCAGTTTTTCTCTCGCTGGACCACAAACGAGTCCGAGGGTAGGAGGTTAATGTCTCGATAGTAGCCCCCAGTTCATCTTAACTCCAGGCTCAATCAAATTCATGCGAGTGTCCCACAATTGAAACATCGACCGAAACTACGATGGACTCGCTGAAACGAGATTTTAATCGCAGCAACCGTTCGCTATCAATTCCTCGCTTTTGCAGCTGATGGAGGATACTTTGAGTACAAATTGAAATAGCTGTTTCGTTCATTCGTTTGTTACCTATATTTGTGCAAAATTGGATTTACTCTGATTAAATCACAACAAGTTACGAATTCATGAAAAAGGTTCCTCTTTTTTTGCGTCCACCCCATACATTCTCATATTGGCCATGGACATGATGTACCTGGCCATATAGCCGAGTATACGTCCAGATCCAACTGTCCAGATACATTGTACTGTCCATGAACGTACCTGTCCATATAGCCGAGTATATAATGTCCTCCTTCTGACTACACATAGTATGTGCGCACCAAATATAGCCTCGATATGGCCATTTTCTGAAATTTCCTTTGCCATATATCCCCAGATCCGAATGCACGCTTTATGTGTACTGACAGTATAGTGTTAGTAGCCGCCATATTTGTATTTTTTAACTGTTACTTGTAGAGGCGTGAATTCCGGGTCAAACCTTGTCCCATTTGCATTCACGAGTCAAACGCAACATTATTAAATTTTTGTTTGATATGGCTTCGTTTGGCCCCGATTCTTCTTTGGCCATATACAAACGCCGTGCTTTATGGATTTCGCACCTGCTTTCGAATGTGGGACGAAGCACTTGGCACATTGGGCCAAACGTGTTTAGATGTTTCGTATCCACTCGATACCTGGGCAATTACAATTACGTTTTATTTGCAGTACTTGCCGCCACCTGTTTCTTGATCCTTTTTAATGGGGCTAAGCTATATACGGCTCACGAAGCCATATCTGACGCCGTGGATAACGTATTTTATATCCCAATTAGGAATCGAATACTATGCCTCAGCCATATCTGGCTGAAATATGCCCGATAAAAGTGGGTTAATTCTCATCTGCGAACGGTGTTTTTTAATGGCGGTGCCGCCAAGGGCCCTCTATTGTGCCGCGGAAGTCTTATCTTGTTTACATATCTTGATTTTTCATCAGAAATTAGGTTTGTATGTCCCTTCATCTCCGTATATGGCATTTTAGTGCCACATATTTGAATTTCGCGCCCAGGGATCACGTGCCTGGCACGAGATGACGTAACCGTAGCAACCGCGGCGCACGAGATACCGTATCCACGGCAACCGTGGAACGCGATTTGGTAACCATAGCAACCGTGGAACGTGGCCTCTTTCGCTGTTCCATTTCAAATACAAGATGGCGTCTGACGTGTTGCTCGCACTAAATTTTCCGCTGAAAACAAAGTATTTTACGTGAAATTTATTCAAGTTGTGCATGGTGAAATCGGAGTTTGGTGAGTTTAATGTCATGTTATCCTAATCCAACTTTCAGTCGGTGGTTTTTTACATCTTCGTTTGGGAAATTTCACCTCAACTATAGGGAGCCTGGTGAAGTTTTTTTTTTAGAATCAGTACATTTTCTGTAGAATTATTATTATTATTATTATTATGTAGAATGTAGTTAATATTTGCGAGATTTATGGAAATAATCTCATAATGTAGCACAATGTTTCGGGTTACTCAGTCCTTCATCAGGAGCAAAATTTTATTATAAAAATGAATGTTAATCATTACAATAGAATATCTTCATAATAACGACTCAATTTATGTCAATCTGTGTTTACAAAGATTTGTTCAACCTTTTTGATAATAAAATTTAGCACCTAATGAAGGTCTGAGCAAGCTAAAACGTTGAGCGGAACAACAATACGCTAAACGTATCAAGATTTATGAACAACCGCTAGAAGAAATGCAAATACAATTATTATTATAAATGCACGATAACTTTATAAAATAAAAGTATACGTTAAAGAAAAAATTATTATGATCAAATACAAATTAAATTCAAATCATTCTGTGATGAACTTCATATTCCACAACAGTCCTGGTACAACTGTATTATTCCTGAAGTAAAATTTCAAATAGAATAAGTTTTATTTCACTGCACTTTTGTTGCCTTAAAACACATAAAAATCTGCAGTTTTTTTGTATCATTTAACCCTGTCAAAAGTTGACATCCGAGTTAAAAACTGCAAATATATTCTTGAAAACTTTTTTAAAAAAATATTCTTTCATAAAAAGTCAAGTGCAACTAAGTTCATGTCCAAGAAAAATATATTCGTGAGTCAGTTGCGGAATTTGGGTCAAAGTTGAAGCACCCATTTTCAACCCCTTTTAAAACACTATTGTTGTCTGCTGAACAAGAATTTTAAATGTAGATAGAAAGACACCCTGCCAGGTCCCAAGGTACCAAGGACGCCATGATCAGGTAGTCGGCAATGTCCAGAAGTTTGAGGGAGAGAAACCCTATCTAGGAATGGTAATCTATAAAGGTCATCATCATCTTTCTCTCGCGGTTGTGTATATTCAAGTATTACCCCTTCCCCTTCCACCACCGTCCGAAAGGGCTTGAATACGAATTACATTTCCTATTGAATTGCTAATTTTTTGTCCCTTATTTTCATCAAACAAAGCATCCAGGAAATAAAAACCCATGCTTTAGAAAAGCAGTCTAGAAATCGTGACTGTGTTTTGTGTCCACCCACCAGCGTGGGATTCGGACTTAGATGATTGCCATTGGTCACGTATTTTAGTATATATGACGATGAGGAGCGGGTGGTCCTGCCACAAGACAGGTTTTAATGCTGCCAAAAAATTGCACGTACGAAGAAGGTCTTTTTCTATCCTTTTTCATCAACCCCCTTTTTGATTCTCGGAAATATCTTCGATGTAGCATTTTGTAATAACTGTACGTGCTTGTGGTCAGTTAAACGGGGATGATGTTTTCGTACTATACTACTTCAGATATCTTAATTCTGGTATCACGATGACATTTTACCAAAAAATAATTAGGTTTCTCTAAGCTTGCCCACCCCTTAATTGCACAGACTGGATAATTGCACTTATTCTCCATGCCCTGAACTTCTTGCCCTATGTCTTGCACATGATTTGAACCCGCTTAATTGCACAGAACGGATAATTGCACGTATTCTCCATGCCCTGAACTTTTTGCCCTATGTCTTGAACACGATGTGAACCCGCTTAATTGCACAGACCGGATAATTGCACATATTCTCCATGCCCTGATCTTATGCCCAATGTTTTGTTTATGATGTGATCCCGGATAATTGAACACCGGATAAATGCACATATTGTACAATCCCCATGTGCCACTTCTGTATGGAATTGTGACCGGATAAATGCATACACCTGTTAATTGCACATTTTCGGTTTGCCGGGTCAGTGTGAAATTAAGCGGGTTCGACTTATTTTGAAATTAAGAGAGGTAGTGACTTTTGGATTACCATGTATATTTTTAATTTTTAAAGTATCTACTGGAAAAAGTGAATCTAATAAATAGAGAGTTTGAGCAATCCAACGGTAACGAAACGATAACGAGAAACAGAGCTGGCGGCCCGGAATGTCAAGGACTACCCTATGCGAAGCGTGGCATTCCAATGCCATTCCGGGCTTCCCGCGCCGTTTCTCGTTAACGTTATCGTTGTCGTTTAGTTAACGTTGGATGGCTCCAACTCTCTATTGTTTCTCATAGCTAATTAGCCATTTGAAGGATTTTAGCAACACACTGAGCCAAGATTGCTGCATTTAAGCAAAACCCGGATAATTGCATAAATTCAACATTTCAAGATGGCGGTCTTTCGTATAGCGCGGAGAA
Organism: Ophyiulus pilosus; assembly: GCA_033995625.1. Lineage (NCBI taxonomy): Eukaryota > Metazoa > Arthropoda > Diplopoda > Julida > Julidae > Ophyiulus > Ophyiulus pilosus. The sequence continues at coordinate 14,100 of JAUJYV010001828.1, forward strand.
AATGTAATATCCTTAGATCCATATCTAAGAAAAAAGCCTTAAAAAAGGGATTCCAGGAAGAGTCAATGAATCCTATACACGTTGTCCATTCCGGTTGTGTGACCAGATACAATCTGAATGGGAATATGAATGGTAAATCCGGTTGGACCGCGTCTAAACCAATGAAAACGGTGGAAATGTGTCCCTTATTACCCCTCTGTCTTTGCCATATATAGCCTCCAGTCCATGCATCAGAGATTGAAGAGTGGAGGACCTGCCTACAAGGTAGAAGAATGGCGTTGACCTCGTTGAAAAATTCGGCAAAACTGGCTATGGGTGCAAAAAAAAAAAGGGGCCGGTGGAAAGGGGGCGCTGCTTGACCTCACCGAAAAACCGGCACATTGGAATGTAGAAATTGTTTTCCCTGTTTATTGGCTTCCCAAAAAGCAGACACTCGACTTCACCCGTTGCTCAAAATCCGCACAAAAAACACCTAGGGCTAAAACATTAGGTGAAACCCCTGTCCTAATAGGTTATGCCTCAACCTAAGCTACGAAATTCAAGTTCACGAGGAAATTTGGGGGTTTAAAAAAAACTTGTCTGCTATGTTGAGCCTCAAAAGTATATTTGAGTGAAAGTTAAGTTTCACTTTAGTAACACGGGTGGAATAATTATGTAGGGACGGATTAGTGCAATACAGTCGAACCCGCTTAATTGCACATCGACCCGACAAGCCGAAAATGTGCAATTAACCGGGTTTTGCTTAATTACAGTAATCCTGGCTCAGTTTGTTGCTAAAATCCTTCAAATGGCTACATTAGCTATGGGGAACATTTAATATAGTCACTTTTTCCAGTAGATACTTTAAAAATTGGTAGTCCAAAAGTCACTAGAGAGTTTGAGCTAGCCAACGTTAACAAAACGATAACGAGAAATAGCTTTGGCGGCCCGGAATGCCATGCTTCACATATAAGGGTAGTCCTTGATATTCCGGGCATGACGTTGGCTGGCTCAAACTCTCTATTACCTCTCTTAATATCAAAATACAGTCGAACCCGTTTAATTGCACAGTGGCAACCCGAAAATGTGCAATTAACCGGGTTTTGCTTAATTACAGTAATCCTGGCTCAGTTTGTTGCTAAAATCCTTCAAATG
>JAUJYV010001829.1:0-15223 GCA_033995625.1 Ophyiulus pilosus
ACGTAGGCGTAATTGCACATCAGGTTGTAATGCAATAAGGCAAGACAGTTCGAATGTCAATTGCTTGTGGACAATTACCATGGCATCTTGGAACCAGACAGCATCAGTAGCTATGCTTATAGATTGCAACCATGAGAGTAAAGGCACGTTGCTATATATGATTTGGTCTCACTCCAAACACTTTAACAATCAAGTCTTTCTGTATAGAACAAATCTGCAATGTCATCAAATTAAAAGTTGACGGCAGCATTTCAGCTTTTTTTTTTTTTTTTCTAAAAATGAGCAGCAGCAGGAAATTTCCAGCTGTTGAACATGTTCCCGGAAACTGCACTTTGGTGAAAAAAATTCTAACATGGGCAATTTTTTTTAAGGAAGGACGATGCTCCCCGTGGAATTCAGGTTACTCAAGTTACCGGTTACTCACTAACGAACGTGCACAGAGGTTTAAATTTGGGACTCACCTTAGCCAGGTCTGATTCAAAGGGTGTCTCCACGCCGAATCTTGGTACTTTCTCGCCCGTGAAGCTGTTTGTGTGAATGAGGGTTTTCCGAGCACAAGTTATCTGGTTCATCGTCGTGTTTCCGGTCTTCCTATCCCGCTTCTTGGTGGGGAGATGGGTGACGGGACGAGGTTCTGCATCTTCCACCCTTAGTGAAGGGATGTCCAGCTCCTGCTGCTTATCTGAAATAGTAAAAAAAAATGTTTGGACAATGTTCGAAGTGTTCATGCAATCTGGACACGTATTGAGTATACAAGATTAATATAAGTAAAGTGGTGGCATTTGCTCCACTTCACATAAATTAAGTTCTTCTTTTGCCTCATGGACAATGCAGTGAAGCTAATGTTGATGTGAACTTTTCAGGTGATACCCCAAAGAGTGTAAACTATAAACACTGAAAGCGGTTGTGTTCACTTTTACTTGTCAGTCGTAGATCCTCAATAAATGATAAACATAACACTCAAACAAGTGGGGCCCAACTTATAATTCAGTAAAGCATAATTGACAACATTCCCATGTTCGCCAAGATGTTTGGCCATGTATGGTTTCTTAGTCACAGTATTCTTCATGTAAAATTGTTATAGCCTTTGTCATTTAGTCAAGGCTATGATTCCATTTAGGGAGTCTTTCTGAGCATCTTCAATAGGAGATGGCGTCGAAGACAAAATACCATTTTTAAGATTTTTTTAGCATCCATTTGAAGAATGTGATGCCAGAAAGTTTCTTTTATTTTTTTTTTCGCGAAGGGTGGGTTTTTTTCCTTTACAAAAAACGGGGTCTTCGTCGAGATGAGGTACTGTGTATGCGTTCGTGTTCGTATAACTATATATTTTCCTCAATCAACGTACAAATATATATTCTCTGGCCGAAATCCAAGGCGAATAATTCAAGGAATGTTTTTCCCTCTGCAACCCAAATGCCGCCATTTTGGTTCGGAGGGCTGGGCAATTCCTTAAATAAGCACAGGGGGGTTAGCCAAATTGACGACATCTCCAAGAATTTAACCTTATCATCTGGGATTTGTAGATGAATAAGTGGCAGCACGGCGACGCAATGACGAGTGTATTTCAAGGAGAGGAGCAGTTATTTGAGCAACATCGTAATTCCCGGCTTCCCTAACTCATTAGATAAATCAGACCCGTGACAAACTCGGGCTTAAAAGACGCACAATTTTGTTTTCTATCATGAAATTTGGCTCTCCGTCGCATCTTTCTTTAGATTCTCGAAGAGGAATATTCTCAATGAATTTGACATCTTGGCCTTTTATGGTGCATTTGAAAAAAGCATAGCAAACAACAGCTGTGGGGGACCACATAACCAGGTTTAGACAAGGGAGGATTTTCACAACGAATTTGCGAAACTAAAGATTGGGGTTAAGACAGGTTAAAAAGCTTTTGCATACGGCCTCCAGGTAACGATTTGGGAATTACGACAGTCTCTTTTATATAACAGAAATACAATGAACCAAGATTTTTGGCTAAATAAAGCTTGTTTGTCTTTATCTGGAAATTTACAATCTTGCACAGCAGCCATTCAGAGATCTCGCCTTTGCCATTCACAGCTTCGTTACGTGCATGATACGCACACAGTCGATTTTGTAAGAGGACACTATTCCCAAAATCAAGACTACACTATATCGATATCAGCAAATCGGTCCTGCGCTTATTTCACAAGAATTACATATTGGAAAGTATCTCGATCATTGCCCCAAGCCAGCTCAACATTGCGAGATTTTTTCCAGCTTATCACGTTTTAGCATCCCACTATATTTCTAACATTGATGTGGTGATCAAGTTTAAAAATGCCTCCAGCTTTTACAAGTAATGTCAACGAAATTATCCAATGACCGAAGCATTTTGGAAATTAAATCGAATTTTTCTTAGTATAAATGCATATCATTTCCATGATGTGCTTCAGGCACATTTCTCGAAAATTTGGCATAATTTTAGCTTTTCCTAGAAATTCATCCACCTGGCTTCGCATGCAAACGACGCTCTTTTAATCTAAACCCCGGTTAAGCTGCATCTGGTAAAAAATTCTGTGTAAAGCAGCAGAGAAAACAAATCTTCATCGAGCACCTGCATTGTGTGGCTTTCTTCATTGTCGGCAATTCTGCACTTTTTAATCACTGCAAATGAACATTTAATTGATATTTTCTAATTGCTAACTGGCTGCATGTTCATGCAACCTCGACTTTCACCTTACGTCAGTGAAATCCTTGTATCAGGGTCGACTTTCCGCAAGAACAGTCGTAAAACCGTTTCTGCATTTCTGCATGCCCTTGTATCTCGTGTGTATGTATGAAATCCATAAACTGACGTCGACACCGAGTTACAAATTGGAATGAATTTGTGCCTCATAAGACAAACTTAAACTAGAAGGTCGTCCCTCAACGCTTTACCAAACCCATGTCTAGCAATTTCTATTGGCCGAACACAGTGAAGCTTGCACGTGTTATTGCTTAATCCGTGAAAGTGCTAACAAGTGATTATTTCTCGACTTTGCAGTAGCAATGTATTCAATTTCGAGCGTATAAGCAAATAATTCTCAAACGAATAGTTTAAAAAAAATCACACCATCTAGAATTTTCGCTTACTTGCCTCTTAGGTTCTGTTAAACATTACGTTATGATTCTGACCTTTTCTGTAAGCACTTTTGTTATGGCTGAATTTAAACTGCAACAAACCATCCATTATTCAGCGTTTAAAACGAATAAGCACATTTTCAACATTTTTTTTTAGATCGAAGAAAGGATTGCAGCTGAGTGGTAAAGCTATATTTAAAAAAACCTAGCATATGTATACGTTATACGTTCGTCAGCGCTGACATTCCCTACACATATTCTTGATCGGTAACCTATAGTCCGTTTTAACCCACCGATTTGAGATATTGCAACGTGGGATAGTAATATGAAATGAATTACCAATTTCATTACAAGATAACGGTTCAACAAATTCTGTTTCGATTTAAGTTCTCTACAATTTCAGATGTGTCCAAAGATGGCCTTGCGTCCGAATGTCTTGTTCACAAAATGAATCAAGGTTTGTTGACGAAATTTAAGTTTTACGACGCATAAGCAGACAACCGAATGACTGCATTGTTAAGATAGTTAAGGAAAGAAAATGGCGTTTGACTTACCTAAAAACGTGCTGCAAATATACTCGGATATCTGATTACCAGACTTGCTGGATTCCGAAAAGTGACTCAACTCCTTGTTCAGCATTCTCTTGAACTGAAAAAAGCCAATAAATTTCATTAGAATAAAGTGCATTCTACAATATACCTCAATGAGATTATACATTCAGACTACTGTCACTTAAATGATTACAGACGCATTTGAAAAACTTGCATTTAGATAAAAGTAAATTCTGCAGTACCAATCTAATTTTAGAAGACGAAAAAATGTAGCGAATGCGTGATTTGAACCCACGCTAGAGAACTTTCAGTATACAGTATGCTAAATATAATTTCGACTTACGCATTTCTACCATTACTTTTATCCAGTGTGGTACTAATATAATCATAGTACAATGTCAATTTACATAGACTAAATTCAATGTTAAGGCGGTCCTAATGTCAAGATCGTTGATGAGAAAATTGTATAAGATTCTGACAAAAACACAATATTTGAAAATGCAATATAAAACAAACTAAAAATTAAATTAAAAAATAGCCTCGGTTATTTCTATGACTTCCAAGTGCAATAGTGTCCCACATTTGTCTTTGATTTAATTCTTGAATTGCGAATAAACAAGAGGCCCCTCATTCCCAAGTACTTCCCAACTTTGCCACTAGATATACGCGTCGCTGGAACACTAAAATATGCATAATTCAGATTTTACGAGCCATGACCTTGTTGATGGGACATTAAAACTAACGTGGAAGCATACATGTGTACTGTACATGTCGATCCACAGCAGCCAGTTTGTAAAACAAGCCATTTTCATTAAAGCCAGCCTGGGGAAAAACGTGCTTTAATGCCGTTCGCCACAAAGCTCAGCAACAATAAATCCATAAACGTTTTGACCGTGACAGATTTATTGTTCATGCAAAACTCGGCTCATAAACGGTGCATATTTGCATCAAATATTGCATAACGAACGGAATGGTGACATTGACGTTGAAACATTAAATATTGTCATTTCGGTTGGCATTGGTTTACATGGAAAATCAAAGATGATCAACCGTCATCAGATGTAAAACATACAACAACAAAAAATAACATCGGAATAATGTTGTATTAGTTTTTGGGAATGATTGAGATATTTACATTATGCATAATAGCATTAAAATTAAAATAACACATTCAAATAGGATTTTCATTGTTGAAAAATGAAGGTAAAAGATCATGATTTCAGTAATTTATTTTTGAAATATAAATCGTTGAATACATTAATTCCATCAATGAATTATTTGTCTAATTATATAATTATTATGGTAACGAATACCGGAAATGTAAAACAGGGACAGTTATTTTTTTTTCTCACAAAAATTATCTTAACTTATTACCAATTGCTAACGAATATGAGGCCATTATCTTTCTATACCATCTTTGAAATAATTACAGGCCTATCGCATTACATCAATTAAAATTAAGCTGCAATTAATAATCCCTAGTCATAACTTAGTGTTAGCTTTTTAATTTCATGACCCAGTTTCATATTAAAATCCTCCAATCTTTAATCAATGCCATGCATGCAATATAATAGCGTCGATTATTAATTTCGGTCACAATTTTCTACATGATACGTTCATCCCATGCAAAACTACTGCCATAAAAGCTAGCGAACATGCCAATAAAAATTCCCAGAACCAAACTGACCAGTTTTCAAATATTATTTCCATCAATGTGGCAAAAATGATGATAAACGACCTTAATCGAGCAAATTACGTCAATTAAATAATAACTAGAGCAAACACAAGTGAAATTCACCTTGGTAACTTTGGTGCACGTCTCTATAAACAAGTGATTGGATGAATAAGGCATTCCTGTACAGTCTATGGGCTGGACTGCACTACAACTAGCAAACTTGTGATGGTGGTGGTCCGAAATTACGTTCATTAAACCGCTGGTTGAATCAAGAGTGTTTAAGAAAACTTCCAAAACAGCACAAAAATAAAATAATAAACTGAATCCGAAGTGCTGATCTACACGTATAAGTCCGAGAACATGTTAATCCCTCGTTACAAGTGCTTATCCAGATGGTTGTACAAGCTGAGGTGGGCTCAGAAGCCACAGGTAGTCAAGTGTCTCTCTCTCTCCGTACGTAGTGTGCTTGTGACAAGGACTGAACACCGTTTAAATGTAGTCGTGCGAGAACAGGCTGCTTTTATAAACGAGCCGTTCAGCGATGACGTAGGTGGGGCAAGGCAGAGAGTTCTCTGAGGGAAGATCCCAATCTAGGCTCATCAATATTTTTTCCCCGCTTTTTCAGAATGCTCTATTTATAACGCTGAGGAATGAGGAGGAGTTCAGACCCAGGATTCAACAAATGGATTTTCGCTGAAAAGTAAGATCCAACCGAGAGTGAAAAAATATGCTTTTGATGGCGGTTGGAATTAGGGAGGATGCTGCAGACGCTTCTTTTAGGATTTTATCAAGAATCTCTTTATCTTAAGGAATTGTTTCCTATCATTTTCTTCTTCTTTGAAACGCGTACGATAGCCCCGGGATCTTGTTTCTTAACATTAACTAAATTAGTCTGTAAAAGATGGCAAAGGATGCATGGTGACAAACCATCAACGAATTTAGACAATTTGAGACCCACGTAACTTCGCGAGAAATAGCCTGCAATCGTCATGAAAGTACCTCTAATGATGAAACTTCACCCAATACTAAGAAAGAAAAAAAAAACCTACAACATTTGTGTGCTTAAAACACGATGTGCAACGAACTCAACGTTCTGTTTGTCAAATTAGGAGATAGTATAATGCGTTGATCAAACGGACATCAAAACTAATGAAGAGGACTTCAAAAAAATTAGTTTTCACATGAGAACATGTGATGTAACTGTGGGTTACATTGAGTTCACTGAAATTGCGTTTCCGCAATATAAATACGAATAGAAATAAATAACGATTATCACATTCTGTCAAAAGATCTCAAGACGGTCGGCCAATTTGACCTCATGAAACATGATATAGTAATTCAAATAAACAAATTAAAAAATCTAACATATGATTTGGAAGAATGTGTTTAAAAAAAATCAAAAAACCAATCTAACTCAAAACAAGTATAAGAGGATCGTGAGATTTCAATGGCCGTTATCTTTAAGCTTAAAATGTGCCAAACACACGCAAGAAAATTGAAAGAACGGGTAATTAGCCTACATAACTTATAATCCTAAAATATTGTTATTAATATATACACCTATTGTTTTTGTATGCAAAGGCGACAAAAGTTGTTTACAATATTTATCAACATCCAATTTAGAGAGAAATATTAAAAACATGAGATCAACATTTCCCAACTTTAATTTCTTAATGAGCAACAACATTGCCATCTGTTGCCTATCATTAATTCCCGTTATCTTTCGAGTTTTTAGACCATTACACTTACGAAATCTTAATCCTCTGCGTGGGAACTTTAATCATAATCTCGTTCCTGATCAACGAGAGGATCAAACAAGGGATTCAGTAGCCAAAACAAAGTTAATTGGAGGTGTGGTCATGATTGGCCCACAAATCTCTTTCTGCTAATTATCCATATTAAGGTCGTTCAATCGCAACCCTGCGAGCTATTCTTTCTGTCAAATTTTGATGCAATAACATGTCCGTTATACAAAACTTGGTTGGTATTTCCAACACACATCGTGCAAATTTCCAGAATACAATTTCCTGCGAAATACGAGTTCGCCGAACAGCCGTGATCAATCGAAACATTTGCTAGATCCTGGGGAAATTGAAACTTGAAAATTACGTGCCATAAAAGACGTAAATCCGATATTTCTAAGAACATTATAACATTTGGCATCTTTATACAAAAATGTTGCTAGAAAAAATTCTGAATCTTACATCAGTCAGATTGCTTTTGGGTTTGGGAGCCATTTGCCTCCAAGACGGACATTAGTGTTTGAAAACAGGAATTGAACTCGTATATCGTGTTTGACGATTGACCTATTTGACGTGCATGTAGTATGTATATTCAAATGACACATATCCCCAGCCTGTCATTTGGTAATACTGTTTGTGTATATGCTGTTGCTTTTGTATATTGAAAACGCTAGCTGTCCTACAGATGAAATAAGATTTTTTCCTTGAACTTTTTAGACCACTACACATCTAAAACATTTGTACAAGATTGCAAGGAATGAAATGTTTGCCATCTTTATAATCAATTCTTGAGATTCCGTAATCCATACTAGCGACTCTGATTTCCCAATTCAAGCAATCGTTTTAGTTATTTTTTGTGTGTTAAATTTTTGATACCGTGCCACAAAAGTCACGCACGTTAATAAATTACCAACTGGTTCGAAAACAAGAGTAATCGATTAAATATAATTTGACCTACTGATTGTAACCGACTTTCTTTGACAATCGAAGATTACATGAAGGCGACTAATCTGGAATACAATGTTTTCAATGATTCATTCCAATGAAAAAGACTTTGTTTCAATTAGATTCTCATTCTTAGAAACAATGACAAGAGATGCGAAGTCAGTAAATAAAAGTCCAGAAATAAATCAAATTAGCCGCCACGGTGTTCAACGAGATGAATAAGCCAACATTCTTTAATGTGCTTGCCAACACAATGACGTCAATGATATGTAGCCATTGTTGACAAGGGCTAACATAGAAACGCAACATTAAGATAATAAAAGACGTCAGGTTTCATTCTCAAAATCCATTGAATCTAATCGATAGGCAACTCTCGCAATTCTACCAAAATTATACATGAAATGACACACGTGAATAGCTCTAGGTTTTCCCTAAAAACTATTAAAAGACTGTTCTCATTTCATTTTCACGGAAACAATGTTTTTCTTTCACAATGCATTTTCTGAAATTCGCCATCTTGGTTTTCGGCTAATTCTTTTTAAGGATTCTTTGTAAATCTTATATTAAACTCGAAATAGAAATAAAGATAATTTTAGCTGGAAGAATGGCTAAATACTCACATTTAACTATTGCAATCAGTACCAAATTTGACTCAATTAGCTAAAATAAACACTCAAGTGTTAATAGTTGCTGGTAAAATATTGTAATAATTAACACAGAATTGAAATTTAAAAATACATGGTTAATATATTTCACGAGAAAATTGTAAATCCTGAAGCCCCTGTCTCGCTATCTTTACCACAATAAGTAATTTTATAATAAAAATGAAGTAGCTACTGTAACTATGTCTGCATCTGCTGTCTCTAGCTTAAATGTACATACAATGTAAGCCAACCAATTTCAAATTTTAATCCTTGTTTACAATGTTTTCTTAATTAAACTATGCAATTCTATTTTGTCTAGCTTAAAACAACATTGCCGAACAGATGATTAAAAATATCGACTATCGAAGAGCCTGTTTCTATAGGGTGCCCATAACATCCACAACTCAAATAACATATATTTAAAGCATTTTTCTATGAAAAATCCATTGTTTTCACTGCAAACATATAATGGGGTGTATAAATTTGAATATCTATGGCTTTGGAACATTTGTTATTCAGTTGAAGCGCCGTACTATGTAAATTCATATCGTTAGAAAGGCTGAATTGGAACAATTTAAAAACATGGGGTTTACCTACCAAGAAAGCCCTTTCTATAAGAGCAAACATAACATCGTTCTGCCTAATATGTAGTTCAAGTACGCAAGGTTTTGCATTTTCTCAATATTTTAGCATTGAAAAAGCGAGTAATAATACAGCGCGGTCGGTTTCAGTGGTATAAAAAATAAATAAAACGCAGTGCAGTCACGTGCAAATGTAAAATTTCAAAAGAAATGAAAGTGAAAAATAAAAAGAGAAGCAAATCTAACACGCCGCAAACATGTGGGACATGACCTAGATTTACACCTTTTTTGCCGGCGTATTATTGGATGGGGTTGGACTAATGCCCACCTGTTCTGTACTTCTAAGGCCTCCAAAGCAAAACCATGATGACAATTTGGGTCCGGGAAAAACATACATGTTGCAGAATAAGAAATTGGAAGAATGAGATGAAAGCCTGAACAAAACAACAAAAAAATGCCTTGTTTTTTTCTTTGAAAAAAGCGGAATTTGGATTTCTAGGTCAGTATAATGAGAGATCCGAAGCAAGGGAAAATCCTTTGGTTTGGCAAAGACAACGGTTTTCTATTCTTTTGCAAGGGCGAGCTATTTTCTCTAAACAACCAGATTATGCAAATCTGGTCAGAATCTAACCTTAATCACCCAACAGCAATGAAATCTCGTATCCTAGACAGCGCGAACCATGTAGATCAAGTATGCCAATGCAAGATTTTTGATAACATGCAATCAAAAACTGGACATTTCTAGGATTTTGGCCAAGCAAAGAACCCTAATTCCCTGTGTTTTTCCAAGATTAGAAACAAGTTGCCTAAAAATGAAAATTATCCTATAAGCTAATTGATTCTTTTGGTATTCGTTAGTAACTAACGAATAACAAGAGAATGTTGTTACTAATTTTAAAAAAAAATATATAATTCAAATTTCTTTGATCTGTTTAAATTACACTAAATTTTAATTTATAAGTTAATTTAGTAGAACAGAGAGATAAAAACAGGAAAAATTAATATCAAATACAAATGTTGCGTTTTCATAAATCGATATTCATGTCAGGTTCCAAGTATGCTAGCTCATTAATTTCTTGAAATAAAAGCTAGGATTAACGAGCAATTTCGATTATAATTTCGCGTTTATCTTCGAATAAATTAAACTGAGATTTGAGAAACCTGCTTTGAACTTCGTTTTATAAAAAAACTTTCTAGTTAGTGTCAACATTCTAGTTAATCTTTATTTATTTAAATGTTCATTTCATTTTTATTTAACATTAGCAATTATCTCAAAAACAACAAGCAATGAACGGTCAGTTGCACCAAAATTCAATGTTCTAATCGAAGCATACATACACGACAATGCCATCATAACAGACCGTTACCATCTGTCTTATTGTCCTTAATAAAATTATCATCCAATATTTCAATATTAAGATATTTTCGTATTACCGTTATGTTGATTAGAGCAGCTAAAGTTGAACCTGGATTCTTAAATCTATCATTGTGACGTGTATAGTGCAACTGAAGAGTATTATCCAAATAATTATAAATTGAAGAGACATAAGTGATTTTTAGTTGCATCAGACTAATGGTTTGGCAAATAGTGAAATACATATGAAGTCGCGTACGTCATGTGCATGTATATTTACGTATGGTTTTATCAATAAATAAATACTTGCTTATTTTCAAAATTCTCTATAAAGCAGTAGTTTTGAAATGTGAAAGATACAGTGAAAATTGCTAACAGAAGATCACGAGAGGCTCGACGAGTGACAGCATCATTACCAGGAACTGCTTTGAAGATTCATGGAAATTATCAGTGAGCTTCGTGACAGCGTAAGTGGATGACTAAAAAACGTCAACAACATTGTATTGCATAGTGCACGTGATAGGGCTGTTGTTATCACGATATGTTAAACTGGACCAGCAACAATAGCGACGTTTAGCCAGAACAAACACTTTAGGCTTTGTGTAGAAAAACATCCAATTCCAGAGAAACGATGCGTTTCAATAAGATTCCATCGACTGATCATTAACCATCCAAAAAAGTTACACTCACGATAAAGAAGCCATATTGTACACATTGTTGACAATGTATCGTGGGTGGATATGAAGGTTATTCATATTCATATTCAGGAATAACGGGAGAAATAAAACGATCCAGTTGGTCTAATAAATCTATAAAAACCTTCCATGACATCCGATATTCCATCCAAGGCTTTTTCCAGAACAAAATCATCATCGTTTGATTCTAGTTATCAAGTTTTGGAAGTTCCATGCCCAAGCCAAAGAGGTATGCAACTTCAAAAAATCGTTTTAAAGTCATTTAATAAACGAAAAATATGTTGTAGATGAACAAACAAATGAAATGTAAAAAAAAAAATGAGGGAATTTTTATATGAATTGCGAGCAACATTTACGATATACAAACGCTCGGAGCGTACACACATGTATTTGCAGAGCTTGGTTACCATGGAAACGGGGAAAACGGACGTGTTTGTGCAAACTAATACACAGTATATAGCAACAAGTTGCCAATACAGTGATTTTCCATTGTTTTCATAAATCTCACCACTCCCTGTTTCCCATAGAGGCCTCAAGTCCATTCGTATGCAGTGTACATTGCCAAACTAACATTGAATATGGGTTTCTAAACCTTATTACGCTAACATTTCATTTTAGGCCATGCACACATCCTCCAATTAATCCGTTGTTGACATTTTTGTTTAATTGTGTACCGAATGACCCGCATAGCATGCAGGCCCATCGTCTAATAACTATATAAACACTGTTGGAGTGGAAAAAAACTTTCAAGTGTCCTTTATTCGAAAACTACTTCTCGGCCTTCGTTCAACAACCAGGGTTACCGTTTTCACTGAATATTTATCTGAAAATTAACACCGCCTGTAAAATGTTCACAATACAGAGTGGGAAAATTCAAAGGCAGTGAACAAGCTATTAGCTGTTGTTTCTATTTGTAGTGGGTGTGCCAACAACTAATTAAGCATTTCTAGTTTGCATGGAGGTCAATGTATGTTGACATGTCTATCTATTTCCCCTTGCAAATTGTAATTAGACGGACATTGGTTTTCGATCATTATAATACGTCGTTATTACGTTTCAAATTAAGCACATTTCTTTCTTAATATCGTGTTTGATCGTGTTTATTTTTGTCAAATGCAATAAGTTGTCGTATATATTAATGGTCTAATCTGACATTAGATAAACCGCCATTAAGCAAACAAAAAATTCCAAAAACATATGTTGTACATAGGTATTTTACACAGAAATGAAAATACGTATTAATGCTTATCCGGAAAAAGCAATTGCTCAACTTTGTGTTTGTATCGAACAATAAGTTAGTCCTTATTGCTAGTGAACATGTCAGTATTTCCTGTTGAATGTTATTCATAACGTTTGAGAAAAGGGTTTAAAATTATAAACACGTGCACTTTGTACGAAAGAATTGCACTACAAAGTTCACTGACATGTTTTGAATATATAATCCTCTAATGGGAAAGTTAATCTTTTGCTTAAGTTTTCTCGTATTCAGAAAAGGTACTCTATCTCTATAGCTAGTGTAAATACCTCTTTAAAAGAAGGTTGAATAGAAAGAGGAAAAACATGCGATCAATATATATGCAATACATTTCTTTTCAAATTCAATGTGTGCTTTAATACCCAACAGAATTCACTGTCAAACACAATAATAATAGTAATAAGATGAGCTTTCAATAGTTTCATAAAAATGTCGGCATGTCCTGTGATGGTCAGTAGGCTATTGGGTCAAGAGGACGCCATTTTCAAAGGGTTTCTTTTTTACTCGCTAGACCCATGTTCTTGGATAACTTTATAATGGTGTTCCAAATTCCAGAGAAATGTTTAATAGACCCTTTATTTCATCTTTCTTGTACAAATGTCTTTGAAATGTATTGCTGAACGGATTCTTCCACTATAATCATCATTACTCTACAGCAGACTGCTCTATAGTGAAGTACTAGCTGTTGTTATGAAAAAGTTCAAGGTTTTTTAGACTGAGTTTCCGATCCATGTAAAATCAATAGATAGTCTCTTTTTATCCAAAATGGATTTTGGGGCCATCCTTTTAAGATGCTCTACTTAATTTCGGCCTTTTTTATTCACTTGACAATAAGAATCTTAGCCCTGGTCCAAAACCAACCTCGTTTTATCGTTATAAGCAACAACATGTAATTTACACGAATTTGCCACGTAAGATAATCCAGATTGCACCTGTTCCTAAAATCACTGATTTCTAATAGGCATCTGTTTCAAATTATAACTAAATGTGATTTCATAGAATTGAGAGGCAGCTGCAAGCAAACCTGAATTGCACTTAGAAAATAATCCGTACATTAGACAAGATTACAATTATTAAATGTCTATTATATATTGAAAAAAAAAATTAAGTGATTCTAATTGCAAAGACGTTTATGTTTCTAATTAGCCATAATAAAAACAATTAATGCACAAATTACAAATTAATAAGTTCATCATCATACACGTGCTCATGAACTCGAAGTAAATTGAATACACCTACACACAAGAATTAATTTCTCACGAAAATTATAAAAGATAATCCATAATTAATACTGATACATCCTAATGTAAACTGATTTCACTATGGATTTATATCGCCATTTTCCTTCATTTTTGAACGTAATTGCACATTTAGTGCATTAGCTGAAATCACCACATACAAGTTTTATAGAAACAAATCAGGAGGGTCACTGATCAGGTTGGAATTATTATTTTACCATACTGTAAAAATCTGCATCTATCCAGTATACATAATGACCGTATACGGTCAGGTGAAAGTAGTTCATAAACGACCCCATTGTAGATATGCACCAATGTGATCTAGAACCATGTATGGTCACATGCAGCTTGTCATTATTTTGAATAAAATCAGTCCATTCATTGCTTTATTTGGAATTTTGACAAAATTTGAATTATATGGGTCGAAACGACTGTCCTAAATTTCGTCATGAATCTTGAAATACATGATTTTTTCAGAAAAAAAAAAAATATTGCAAAGCTTATGTACTCTCCGCGTGAGTTAACTTACGAGGGATTCACATATTCAACAGCAGCGCCATCTCAATCTGTATAATCACGTACAAGGAAAACTCATTAAAACGTGATCCTTTGTTAGGAGAGTGGTCGCCAAGTTACATTTGTGCTCCAAGATAGAAGTTGCCTAGCAGCGTGCCAATACCCCTAGTTACCATCATTTTAACATTAGTTGTTCAGGAGCGCTTTGACAAATGTAACCAAGATATAGCAATGAATCGACAAAAGTCGCCGGAAGGCGTGAAAAGCGTGTAAACACTGCATGGAAAAGCATGAAACAATGTTCATCAGGAACATGGAGACTGGAAACGAGATTAGCTCATCTGGCAACTTGATGCACACATAATTGAATTGCATTGCAAATGTCAAATGGGCGCTGATAAACAGCATCAACATTCACTTTAGCAACTTTGGGTAGTTACCATTTAACTATACATTGAATATTGTTCCTCTTTTTTTACCATTACAAACTAATTAATGCATGAAAAAAATTACTCTTAGTGCAGAACCATGTGAACTAAGATTTCGTCCTTGCTTATAGTGGTTTCAAATAAAAGCCTGTCATATTGTACTTGGTGAGCCTGTTAATTTATTAGGCGACGTCCAAGGCCAATTATGGTCATAAAGGCGTCAGGGTAAGTAAGAAACACTAGATGAGAGGCTGTAATAATGATGGCGACCAAGTTATTGCAACTCTTATTAAAAAATAAAAACGAAGTTGTTTGAAACGTGTTTGGAATAAACTTTCTATTGTGGGTTCTGTGTAAATGCATCAAATGTTGCAAGTGATACCTGGAATGCCCTGATTTCTTAAACATGTTCAACATACTACCTTTCGACATCAAACGGGATCATGATACAACATGCTCTCATACATCATATATAAGGTCATCATACTGTCTTGAATCTTACTTGATTCTTTTTT
>JAUJYV010001830.1:0-15217 GCA_033995625.1 Ophyiulus pilosus
TTGCATATTGGAATTATTTTCAATGGTCCAGGTTCGTGGTGTCATCGGGAACATATCTTAACATAAAAATGCGGCTTTAATAGACTTTAATCTGTTTCGAGAGATTAAGGTTGCGCTAGGAAAAACCTGATTAATTTAAGTGAGGAAATAGATTTGCAAATGGAAATTACATGAGCTGGAGAAAAAAATACGCAATCTCAATTATTGAAGTTTAAAAAGCAATATTTTAGGATTCGTTTCTAAGTTTTTTTCAATATAACAATATTTCATACTCAATGTTTCCGTGCATAATCAAGTACTTTGACGTGAAAGGCTCATAGCCACATCCGGAAATGTCGATTCAAACGTCGAACTCAACGTTTCCGGCTTTGGCTACCACCAGCCTCTCTCTCTAATGAAGAGATTCTCAAACATCTGAAGATTTGAAAGCATTTGCTGTATATATTATACAATATAATGTTCTATTGTTTTCGAAACAATAGACTTAGCATAAAATCTCGATTTGACGCTATTTTATCGTTGCAAATTCTTCGCAAATGTGCACGGAATGAAAATATTAAAAAAAATGATGGGATTTTGAAATTTATCAACTATTACCAAAGCATAGCATGTTAATAGCAATTTTTTTTTTATTCTATTGAGTTCGATTTGAATTTTTTTTTCATAATTTTTTTAAATTTCACAAAAAATATCATGTGCATGTGGAACTTAATTCGCAAACATATTCCCACGACAAAACTACTACCATTGAAAATGTTTTCCTCCATAACTATAAATATCCCTCGATATAAATGATATATAATTTACATCTGAGCAATTATCCTCTTTAGAACACCATTTCGTCATAGTCGTTATGAAAATAATTCACAATAATGCCGTCCTCATTGGTCAGTCATTTCCAGTTGCATCGTGAACTATGTATATACAGTATTTCATCGATTCTAAGACGCGTTCTATAGGACGTCCTTTTTGAGTGACCGCTAAAACACACGTGTACCCTCGTTTCTAAGACGCAACACGTTTTTAGAGATGTTTTAGAGATGATGGGGGGGAAAAAGTGCGTCTTACAATTGATGAAATACGGTATACATCTGCATTTACTTTAGAAAAGGAACATAAAATGCTGTATCGTTTGAACCGTAGACCAAATTCAATTCTTATAAAGTAATTGTAGGTTCCAAAAGTATTATTTATATCAACATGTGCTTTCAGAGTTTCCATCACTGCACGGTTTCAGCGCACATCATCACCTCATGTCCTAGGACCTAGCCTGTGCCTGTCCCCATCCAGATTCTCGCGAAAACGCCTACAAAATTCAGTAAAACAGGATGATATTTGGAGGGTCCTATACTGCCATGATTGTAATACTGAAGTCTTGGCTGTGCCTCTCACTCGGATCGATCTATTCAGACGGATCTATGTCACAGATAGAACTATTTAGCGATCAAACTTCCAGATTTAATCGCCGACCCCAAAGGCTGTTGGAGCCGGTTGCCAGCTAGAGCAACTGGTCGGCAACTGGAAGATCATCGACGGCAACCCGTTGCAAGAAGGGGTCGCGACCCCTCCCTAAGATATATCTCTATGCACGCTGCACGATGGTCAGTTTGTTTTTTATAAGGACAACGATGGCCTCTTCTTCTTAATGTTCGTTTTGGCCGTGTTCTTGCCATGGCCGATGATGGCGCCAATCATCTTGGAGACGGCGAACATGCTGAGCTTGCGTTGCCTCGGAAGGTTCTTCTGGTTGAGCTTGACCGATCTGACCTCCCTAAAGAGGCTCTGGAAGGCCATGCACACACCCACGTAGTTGTCGGCGGCCGACACCTCGTAGAACTGGCAGCCGTGCTGGATGGCCAGCTCCTGACCGGCCTCGAGACCCACCGACCGACCGTGCTCCAGGTCCCTTTTGTTGCCCAGCAGCAGCACGGGCGCCCCCTGTGGCCGGAGTTTCTGCACCTTGGCCAGCATACTGTGCGCCTCGTTGAAACTGTCGCGGTCGCAAACGCTGTACACCACCACGAAACCGTCCGACCAACGGATCTGCTCCAGGGGAAAGGCCTCCTCGTTCTGAAACGGAAATGGACAGGTCAGCATTAGCATCGTTTGTCAGCCCGATTGCGCATGCGTCTACAAAAAATGGCCATGGATTATGGATAGATAGCTCAGCCCAAATAAAAGAATATATGGACATACCAAAAAACTGGACATGTATGGAAACATTTATCAACTTTCACGTAATCATTATATATGTATGTGACATGTATGGAACACGTAGTGAAGACTTATGGAGATATTGGGACATACGTACATGGACAATATGGTAAAAATTCAATCTAACAATGATGTCTAAGTCGCTACTGACGTAGGAGCATTCTCCTGAAATTGGGTACGACCCACCCCTACCATGTGGCATTCATTTGCTGACTGTATAGGGTACTGAGTTGAATTGAATATTCCTTTCGAGCAGTTGTTTACATCGCAAATACAGCTCTATAGGTTGATGATCATGATTTTTAATAGTCATTCGATGACCGATTTCAAGAATGGCTCTCGGATGATCACATTCAAGTTCAAAAGACCCGCATCCCATTATATCCTTAAGCCACGTATTCAAAACATTTGATGAAAATTCGTCCCTTAGGAAAGCCTTGAATTTTTTAATAAGAGGGTTCCCCCACCTCAACATAATGAATAGTTTTTGGGGGGTAGCCGATCTCCTTTCGTAAGATAACTTAATAGGCCGAACACATGCGACGCTGCCATAAATTAACGTCGCCACGGGGTCAACTGGCTCGGTTTTCGCGGTTTTCTAATGGAGGAAACTGAGCATAAGATTACGTTTAATTTCCGTTTAATTATTCACGCCACGGGTTGCGTCCGCTTAGGAGGTCTGCAATTAATTGCCATTTTTGGGGGTCTTTTGCTCATTGTATACTATATATACAATACACGAGGCTGCTGACATTTGCAACAGCAGCGCAGAAACGCTATACAACCCATAAACGATCATCCTTTTCACTTATTTAACGTCTATTTTGTTGCATGCGCATAAATAAAATACCCCACCCCCATTTTATAAAGTGAAATATCGAAGCTAGAAGAACCCCCCCCCCCCCTTCCTTCCTTTTATGCAATCATGGTTGTTTTAAAGGGCTTTAGGGTCTGTCTATTTTATAATTAAAATGCATACTTCCTTATTACCATAATAATTATTCTCCGACGAGTGACCACCCTTATCGTGTATAATCCAGGGAAAGATTAACTTTGTGCCGAAATTATGCTGTCTTATAAATGCCATACTTAAACACTAATACGTACAGGTGTAGTGTGTTTTTACGCACATTTTAAATTTCTTTATACAATGTAAAGAATATAAATTATTGAACGAGTATATACTGTAACAAACCAGAATGAATAATAGTAATAAGGCTGGAAACAGGCATTCGGCTAAACAATTGCCTTTAATCACAATTGAGCTTTTTAAAACGGAACTTAAAATCAGAATAATCAATATTGGAACGAGATGCACGTGCAGAACGATGGAACGCACGAGCGGAACGATAGAACGCACGAGCAGAGCGATAGAACGCACGTGCAGCTCACAGCACCAGCTACGGCTCTTTATTTAATTCATGAAGAAAAAGACATGGTCAAGGAATGGATTTCATCCTAGTTGAAAATCCATTCCGTGACCACAGTTATTATTTTATGAAAATCGGATTGTATAGTTCAGTTATGTTTTAACCTGCTTCAGGTCTTTTTAAAACAACGAAAAATCTCTCCTAAAACACCATTTAAAATAAACCTGAGTTATGATAGCATATATGTCTTTCTTAGTGCATGTATACGCCTTAACAAAAATGCAGTGTCAAGGATGAAAGCGTGGAATTCCATCTAAATGCAGTACTGTCTTTCTTCAATTTAAGGTCGTCAGTTAATATAAATTTGCCAAGAAATTTGTCTGCTTACACACACACACACACACGATCGTTTTCCCTGTCTTAGTTTCAGCAAAATATTTATTTTAGAAGTGAGGTCGTTTTTTCCGATTTTAATTTAAGGATCAGTTCGCGCCTCAGATAAGCACGGCAACCATTTTGTTGCTGTAAAAGCAAAACTTGGTCCGCTTATGCATCTATCGAGGATATGTATGTGTGTATATTACAAATTTAATGTTCTTCGTATCATATTCAAAACATAGCTGTTTACGATTTTGAAATGGCAGCCACGAAGTAGCAAATATTGACAGGGAAGTTCTCTCGGTTGCTGTTGCAGTTTTGGAACGGGCATTATATGAATTATATGTACGTATGCTTATATACTCGAATGGCATGTTATACGTATGTATAATGTTGGGGTTTTTTTATTGAAAATAATGTGTTATAGGATATTCATTCTGTCCTCGGGGAATCCACGAAAACATCCCGGAGAGCCCATGAAAGTGTATTGGGGACATCCCGGGGTCCTGGGGTCTACATTACTGTATATATAGAGATTTACCTCGGTTTTTGGGGTGATTTATTCGGCTTCGTATAGCCGTTTTCGCAACTAGGCTAGCTGATGATATCGCGATGTTTTTGTTTTCTCGTATAAATCGCACGGGCCATCAACGACTTGACAAAATATTTTTAACGTTTCTCTAAGTGCCAATTAGGTTACAAACGAGTGACAGTGACTAGTTGGTCGCAGGTTAGGTTAGGTTAGTTTAGTTTAGGTACTCGAGGGAGGAGACATGTCGTCGATGTGTGCGCCAGTTAAAAAAGCATTAAACATTTATTTTTAAGCAAAAATGTAGGCTATGGAGAGCACGGAGAATGTGGGATTGTCGCAGCGCCCCCCTGCGTGCGACCCATGCGGGGACATCCAACCTCCCCGCAATTAAGTAGGCCTTGTAGCACCGATTAAATAATCGGCTTTTTTATATTTTCGAGCTCCACTTCAAAATTATGTAACCCTATTTAATTAAAATGCATCGGATATCTCCTATCTCCTGGCCTCTTGTTTATATTTCGCCTCTATGTCGATTTGCTAATCAGGTCAAGTGCTGCATACGTCTAAAACCTAGATTAATCTGATTATCTGAATATGGTTCCAGTCGTCCTGGAACCATATGACGACATCGCACATCATTACCCTTTCAAACACCAGCGCCACCTACCGATCGGTGACATCACTTCAGCAATGACAATACCTAAATAGGGCCTAGATCTGTCCCGCTACTATTGGTATTGTAAAATTAGATTGAATGTACATGGTATGATGGTATACTTAACATGTTCTAACATGGGGGGGGGTCACGTTGAAGGAATAACTTTTTGAATGACCCCATGCCTCTTTTTGAATAATGGCTAAATATTAAAATTATAAGCATCATAACGGCCATTTTAGGTGTGTATTTTGAATAACGTTGAATATGTTTTGTACAGTACACGGAAAAATGCAACCCACGAAGGGGTGGTTATCAATGGTGGCGCCACCTGTCTAACTAACGCTTCCCATACATGTCAACCTTCATAAAATACTACTTCACCGCTCGGAACGGTTTATATAATTTCGTATTAAAACTGGCCCAACAACGAGCCATTTGTTTATTAAACAGGCGATGGGTATCGCCCATGGGGGTAAATAAGCATTATCTTTTTAAAGTTTTATGGCCATAAGTATCGTAAGTTACGCGATAAATTGACAGCAGAAACGGTAACCGAGCAAGGGGCGAGTTTACTCCAAAAGGTCAAACAGTCAGTTTTGCGTTAAATATATTGGGCAATTAAAAACTAATTAACCGTTAAGCACTTACCGTCCATCTTGAAACGTCCAATACTTCGATCTCCGAGGAGGTGTTATCCAACGTGATCGTCTGTTTGTATAATAAGTCTGTAAAATAGAAGAAGATAAGAATATTTCAGAAGTGTGTAACTATTTAGGTTGGGAGGGGATTATTCCTTCTCCTTCGTCAATCAAACTATCATTTTTGGGATTATTTTACCCCTGTGAAAGCCTCCCCGCTTGGCTATTATACCGGATTAGATAGGAAAGGGGTTAAGCAAGCGGGGTCTCAACGAAAGGGTGGAGGCGTTGGGACCCCCCGCGAGGAACGCACACTTTTTAGATCAAAGTTCACTGGCGAGGAAAATTGAAATCCTATCTTGATAAAACGTTTCATTATATTTTTCTCCTATTTGATTATGGGACGATATTGCCTCATGTGGATTTGGCTCCAGATTGCCTGGGGTTCGTGACCCCTTAAACGACGCCGTCTCTAGTCTAGGGCATCGGAATTGAGGTGCACATCTGATGAAAATAAGTGAAATTTTAACATTTCAATGAAACGTGCAGAATGTTCCTTTGATAGATTTCAGTTTTTTCCAATGCAATGACACATCTAAAATAGTTCCCATTTTAAAGGGTAAACTTCATCGAAATTCATCCTGAATTATAGCTGTAGTCACGGAATGAATTTTAACCTATAGTTGAAATGTGGTTTACAGCAGAAGCTATGAATCGACGCATGCGCATTTCAACCGATTTGGATATGTAATTTGTGCAAATCGGTTTTCATCTCGGTTGAAATCCATTCCTTGACTATACTGCTATATTAGACAGTTTTCGCATGCCGACGTCTTTATACTTACCTTAACGTTAGAGGCGGGAAGGGAGGACGTAATGGGTGCGCGTGCGTGGTTCTTCCCTCCCCGCCTCTAACGTTAAGGTTAACGTTAAGGCGTTGGCTGGCTCAATCTCGCTGTTGTCTCCCTGTCCAAACCGTTGTGTTTACGTGCTTATTTATTTACCCTATGCGTACGTAATTTAAATTCAAAAGTTATAAAACGTATCTCTGTGCTCATAATGGCCCACAAGGGAGGTATACTTACTCGTACAGTACGTATAGTTTCGTGAAAACTAGCAACAGGTGGGCCCCCAAATTCTCGTGCGAGCCCGTTTTTGATTGGCCCTACGTTTTACCTGTCTAAATTACATATTTTAATCGTGGCTACTATAAGCCTTTATCGTGCATGGGCATCTACTTTAGGGGGGGAACGAAGGCTATTAATTATCATGGAAAATCGTGATGTTTTCAAAATTAAACTTCCGCTACATTCTCCGTGCATAAGCCGAGTGTGTGCATTAAGACGGACATCGTACAGGGTTGAACGAAAATATTCTTCGTAAAAATCATAGTTAGGACACCTGTCTCGCTTTTAAAGGTTTGGATTCTCGTCTCCCCCTCGAACGACATTGGACAAGGGGTGAACAATCGTGATTGACAAAACCTCAAATTAGAGTCAGCAAGGCGCTCAATGCCCCTAATAGGAACATAAATTAAAACTGACATGATTGGAGTTGTATTAAATAGAGATTGACTCTCTCGTCTTCGTAACAATCGATCGAGGCTGGCCCGCGTGAGTTCAAATTACTGTAAGCACTGTTTGCGATCTTCAAAAAATTTGATTTTCATGGCCTACATTGGCCGTTTTAGGCCGACCCCACGGGTGTCCGATGCACATACGATTCCCTTACGCATAGGTAGTTTCTTGAAATTTAAGAGCAGCTACATGTCCCATAAACGAAACACTAACCCTCACATAGTTTACGGATTGCCCCCGTGGATCGACCTCTCACCTACTTTTTCAGGCAAGTGCTTTATGGATACCCCCTCCCCCTTTTTTTTAGGCAACGACGTTTCTAACGTATAGGGGGGGGGGGGTCGATGAACGAATGTTACGACGGTAACACGAGCAGTGAAAGTTGAATGCTTTTCCCCCCTCTGCCAAATAAAAATGAAAAGTTAAGTTTAAAAAAAAGTGACAATCGTCGAGTCCAATTTCCTCAATTTCGATTGCGCATAACCTATTTAGAAAACAAAGCCAATTGTATAGAACAGCATTCGAGGGGGGAGTACACACAACGAAAGGGGGTAAAAGTTCCTCCTTTATGAACGCGTCAGTTTTCGGTGAAAGCGGGTTTACCCCCTTCATTCAAATCTGATGAATGCTCACATAATCGCCAATTAAGCCAACACGTACAACTGCTTAGTGCGAAAGTGGCACTTTTTTGGCGAGCAACAAACGAAAGTTTAAAATGTATAGAAAAATGTTGCTGTTATGTGTGTTCAATGTTATATAAGTCGGTGTATGAATCGGGGCGCCCAATTTACGCCAAAGGCCCACCTTTTGTGCGAATAAACATAAAGCGACCCAGGAAGCCACCGAATAGAAACATAAATACAAAAAACACTATTAACTCCCATTTTTCTAATAAAAAAAAAGTTTTGAGGTTTTTTGAAGGGGAAAATTGGCGATGAAAAGTACTTGAAAAATCACGAGTTTAATGACCGACCCTTTTTCTGAACGTCCTTTTGTTGCGGGACGCTTTAATATATAGATGCCGAGATGGTGGTTTTAAACGGTGAAGTGGTGCTGCTTTTTTGTGTGTGTGGTGAGATTGGGTTTAATCTAGATTCGATAAGTTTGTTAATCCAGTTCGGTTAACATCCGTATTCGTTGAGGGAAATGAACGTGTTTGGCATACCTTGAAATTTATTAACTCGAGTCCCCTGAAGGACTCGAATTATGGGCTTTCGATTAACATCGATGTCAGGGAAAAGTTGAGCCTAAAACGGGGCCAATATTAAACGAGTGGCCCTCGGTTTTATTGAAAATGCGCAATGAGGAAGTGATTTTTACTTTTGGGGTTTTTAACTAAGTACTGTTCACCCGATGATGATGATGATGATCGAAAGAACGGCTTATTAAAAAATCCACCAAATACAGCCATTGGCCAATTTTAAAGAAAAAATTAGCCCCTAATATTCCGCCCCCGATTTTTTATTTTTTTATTTATACTTTACCTCTCCTGTAATGTGGCATTTAAAAAAACCAACGTTATATCATAAAATAATTGACCTATTATCGATGACAACCAGCTTTTGAAACGTTTTTGGGGGTAAATATTTTATAATAAATTGCTCGCCTTTGTATATTAACAATCGCGTAATTGGATTGACCACCTTAAATCCCCAAGTACGTTATGCCAGCTTTAGCCATAAATTAGGTTATCTCTCGACTCAAGATGGGTAGCCCACCTCTTTTGACGCACGTTATTTATGAATGACCCTTAACCCCACTGTAAAGTAAGTAGTGAGGTTTGCCCAATGTCCCTGGCGACGTTTGTTAGTATAGAAGAGGGTCGTCCATTAATGTTGTTGTTAAATTCCAATGATGTACATGTAGTGTTTGTTAGTGAGGTTCATTAGTGGGCCATTCAAAAAGGACGTCCCCGAAATTCCAATAAAAGTTTACCCTAATTCCCTACCCCCTGTCTACACGGTATCCATTTTAGCCCAGATCCCCTCCCCCTCAAATTTTATGAAAAGTAGGGTGTCCAGAAAATTTGCTGGAGCATATAAAGCCCCATCCTATAAATTTTCAAGCACCCTCCTCGCTGCCAGTTCCTCTTGAAGACGTCCTTTTTGAATGGCCCCTAGGGTGACACTGGATGGACTATAATATCCATTATCATTCGGGTCAGTCATCCCTACGACAGGAGCCACGTGCCGTAGGTCAATTTCCATATTTTAGGTTAGCCCCCTCATCCGTCTTCTTGTTATATCCCCTAAATTTTCCTTTCATTTGCTGCCCTCGTCAATATTATATTCTATCATTTTTATCCCCTCTTTAAGATTGACACTTTCAGGTTTGGCATCATCTCA
Source organism: Ophyiulus pilosus (assembly GCA_033995625.1). Taxonomy (NCBI): domain Eukaryota; kingdom Metazoa; phylum Arthropoda; class Diplopoda; order Julida; family Julidae; genus Ophyiulus; species Ophyiulus pilosus. Next base: position 9,713 of record JAUJYV010001830.1, read on the forward strand.
TCTTGAAAGCTGTCAACGCTTGATTTTCGGACACTGGTTATTATTTGTCAAAACCACCCTTATATATATTCTGGACTATGTTTTATTTTTACTCTGGTTTTGTTCAACAGCCATTATATTGTTCCATTGTACTCGCATCTCGTACAAATATTCCCAGAAATACTATAAGCCAAACAAAATGAATTTCAGATCCGGTTTTATCTGTTCTCCTTTACTCGTGTTTTTGAGGGGGAGCTGAATTTTGAATATTATTTCACTTTCCGCATAACGCGTACACGTGGACTTCTTTTATTGTTATTAACGCTTTCGATCTGTCACACATATAAGATGCTATCGAATGAAATATTTACTTTTCAAAAACTGTAGCATTTAAAAAGCCTACGTAAAATTGCGTACAATGAAACCTCCGTTCTTGGGCAGTAAATGATATTAGCTCCTCCCCCTCAATTAGACTACGGCGCAGCGACCTTTGAACTTCTATCTCGGTCACTGCAGAAAATGTTTGCGCTTCCGAATTTATTAGTTCAGCCCCATTCCTTAGACTGCGTAATAAACCCTTAAATTAGATTAATGGTATTTTTTTTTATTGGTATTCCGGTTATACGATGTTTAGTATCATCGTCAATTAGCAAATATAAGGTTTGATGCAGCTTGTCATTAACGATTTTACAAACCTCTGGTTTTATCATCACGACACATCCACGAGTTGTAACGTTGACTGTGGATGACATATCACTTCCAACAGTCACTTGTTTGTCATTTTATGTTTTTTTTTCCTACCCAAAACTAAACAGGGAAATTCCCTTAGTCATTCGTTTGTCCTAACAAAATAACTCGTACAGTCACTTTATGAGTTTAGTTCTCACATAAATATGTATGTTCCTCATATATTGCATAAACAAAAAAGTTTCATATTAATTTCTCAAACATATCCAACTCTCTGTTTAAAAACAAAAAAAAAACCATCTCGTATCTTATATTAGGTGTTTGCACCAAACTCGGATTAGTGTCATCGATGTTTATACGTGTTTATAGGGAGCTTGGTGCAACCTATAGCGTGATGCGTTTACCCCTTTTACAATATCTGGTACTTAAAGTGATCGTATAAAAGTTTAAAAAAAGTGTAGGGACACTCGATTATCTCGCCACATCGGTTATATCAGTTATTTAAGTGCCCAACGTTCGAGAGGTTCGTAATTTAATCCAAATAAAAACAAAAAAAACTGGCTAGACACGTTTCCAACATTTTGCATATGATTAAAAATGCTCGTATTTCTTGTATCCTGTCAACATTTTAGTTTTCTGGGAGGAATTACGCGTGGGGGAAACCTGAAAATGTCATCGTGGACGACGTACTTTTGTGTCTGATTTCAGATTAATATCGAGAAAGCCCTATGGGCCTAGCTGCTCGTAATTAATTAGCCTCGTATAGCGTGACGCTACGTGATAAGATGACCACCGATGAACTTTTTAATTAAGGGAATATATACTCTATATATAGTTTAATGACAACTTACCCGTGTTGGAACGGTATTCCCCGATGAATCGCTTCGTCAAATACCTCACGGTTAATGCTGAAAAATAATCAGAAAAGTAAATTAATATCCTATTTTCTGAAATTTGATACATATGTTCAGGATATAATTAGCACAACCCGCGTAATTGCACAGAGGGGGATAATTGCACATACGTACATTCTCCATGCCCTGAGCTTTTGACCTATGTTTTGTACGTGATGTGAACCCGGGTAATCGCACACTCCGGATAAATGCACATATTTTACAAGAACCATGTGCAGTTTTTGTATGGAATTGTGACCGGATAATTGCATAAACCGGTTAATTGCATATTTTCGGCTTGCCAGGTCACTGTGAAATTAAGCGGGTTCGACTGTATATCATATAGTTCACAAAGTATTATTTGTAATATATGGCACTTAAAAGTATATACCCTAGTAGATATATGGACATACATATCTTGAATAACTCCAGTGATAACTCCAATTGTTTTAGTTCCAATTTGAATAACAAGTATTAGGATGAATCGTAACTTTTGACACATTCCGTACCTGCTGTTTGATTGGCAGCTTATTAAAATATTTTTAAAAAAAATGAAAGATGGTTTTAACATTTCTTAAGGCGTGGTAAAACACTCACTATCATCTTCAGTATACGATTTCATTAACCCACTCAAAAAAACAAAATTCCACCTTCGTGTAAAACAATTATACTTTTGCAGATAAAAGTGCTGGAAAACAGAAATTTGGTATATAAGTAAATTATATTTTCGACGTCATATTAATGAACGGAAATCTGGTGTGATTATCCGTTAATCTCCTGTTATCTTTGTTTATTAAGCAACACTCCCAATACGTGATTCAAGAAGGATTTAAGAACCTTTTAAGACAGAGGATTGACTTCCTCAATCTCACTCTGTATGCTAATGAAAAATTAATCCTACTTGATATAATTTATTGACAATAGTATATTTTTATCGATGAACGGATAAAACTATTTAAACCACATTATACGTAGGTATCATTAGAATTTTTTTTGTAGAAGAAAAAAAAAAAAAAACCAGGTTGGAATTCCCACGCGTTTTACTTATACAAAAATATACAAACAAAAAAAACTCCAAACTTTTAAAAAGTTTGGTTTCGTTGGTTAGGACGGGAGCATTAACCCACTGAATTCGTGAAAGGATTAAAACATTTGCAAATTGCAAAAGCAGCGCACGTCGCGCACGCAGATAGGATCGTATGGCGGCGACGGACGACGAACGACCACGGGACCAGTTTCAACTTTTATGAGGCCGAAACAGTGTGTTACGACGGATTTTATGGGTTTGCCTAAGATTTAATGTGGCCAGCGGAAGGCTTTTATGACCTCTTATTGGACCCAGTTATGCGAAACTTCCCGAGGGTCACTGGGGTCGACACGCGACAGGGGCGGAGAGAGAGTCAAAACCACCAATAGGGATCGGGCACGCTAATGACGTCATGCGGAAATGTTTGGGGAAACACCATAGCAACGATTTTCGAGGAACAAGTTTTGTCCCCTTATAAAAGCTCCATTAAGATGATCTGGAAGCATTTGGTGTTATTTCATACTCGTTATACAGTACCTTTTATATTAGAGAGATTGAGCCAGCCAACGCCTTAACGTTAACCTTAACGTTAGGGGCGGGAAGGGAAGAACCAGGCATGCGCACTAATGACGTTCAGTTAGCTTATTGGGTAGTTCAGTCCGTGCCTCCTCCCTTACCGCCTCTAACGTTAAGGTTAACGTTAAGGCGTTGGCTAGCTCAATCTCTTTATTGTTATGATATCGCAACAATTATGCCTTAATCTTATTATGCTTACTGCTGCATGCACCGATCTATTGTTCGAAAAGTGGCACGTTCATGTTTGCACGAGCTGGTTTAAAAAAGGTGTTCCAGGTTTGGAACCAATTTTTAATTTGTTCTGTTCTAATTTTCAATTAATCCTGACGAATTTTAATGAGTTCCTCAAGATTTACAAGTTTTATTTGATCTACATCAACATCGTCGCGGATCTCCAGCAATCTCAACACTTACAGTAATGTTGCTATTGCATTTCTCGACTTAATACATGTATGGCCGAGGAAGTTTCATTTTCAGAGCCAAGATGGCAGCCAAAGAGACGTATACTGTAATTGTTCGAGATTGCTATCTAGCAGGGTAACCTACTTTAAACGTCATCTTGGTACCAAAACATCTTGTCATATGTTCCATGCGTCGTAGCCGTAGCATTTGACTTGTACAAAGGCTAGTAACCTATTGTCTACTAGCATTTAGAGGAGATAGACCTATTACCCTAGACTTGAAGTGTATGCTCGGGGGAATGCTAAAAGGATGACAGGTTGGATGAAACTTTAATCAAGCATGTACCCTATGCAGGTGTCCATGCCCACCTCGTGTGAAATATAGGTTAGGTTGTATCATCCCCTCACCCCCCTTTTAATATAGGCTAAAGTTATAAGGCACTTTTAGATGGGTGTTAATTGCTAAGAGCCCCCTACCGGCAAAAAACCACACAAAAAACTTTTGGCGGGTAAAACTTGGTAAAAAAAGCAATGAACTAATTAACGCTTTTTTGGCCGATGGGTTTTTTGTTGGTTTGAAGTGCTAAGTGAAGTCATAACAGTGCCAACAGAAGATTTTGGGAAGGTATCTAACGTTGATTAGCAGGCATCAGTCGATGAGGATGAGGATGATGATGATGATCGCATGCATTTAGAACTATGTATAACTTCATTCATAAAGATGTCATAATTTTCAATTATAAAATCGACGTCCAGCTGCTTCTTAATAAAGATTAGCTTCGCTCGATTGAGTTAGATCTCCGGTAGGGCAAATTAATGCAAATTGGATTAGAGATGGCGGGCACGTACAGTATACATTTACAGCTGGCTAATTAATGGACTGCCTACAAAAACGGGTTGCTTGAATGGCAGCAACCAGACAGCAGTTAAAAATAATGTTTGTGGTTGAAGCGCCGTTGTTTCTGAATCATTGGCACCGCCATCTTTGATAACTGAATCCTATTTTTTTAAATCTTTTGGTTGGAACATCAGAAATGGTCCGTTCTCTTTCGTGTTATTATAATATATTTATTTTCCATACAGTCGTACCCGAAACAATAACAAAAATATTCGACATTGTCACTAAAGGGGTCGGTTCTGTTAGACTCTTAACAAAATGGCTCTTAAAGTGCACTTTCATAAGGCGTCTATAAACCGACAAATTAAAAAACAAAGGGCGTAACTTCTGTATTCATTATTCCAAGCTTTAATTTATAATGGGATATTTTTATCTGGGCATTTTTTTTTACGGCTGGTTATCTTTCAAGTGTACTGTATAGTCATGAACAAGAGCAGTATGTTTTCAAATTTATTTATGGTTTTAAGATTATTAAAGTGGCGTGGCAGACGCACGGCGCCATAATGACGGATTTCCATGTATGTTCAAACGGAAGTGGAAATACACGGGCATGTTACAAGTTGTTCCATATGCTAAACTCTCGTAAGAAAAATCGCGGCCTTCCTTTTTTTTAAAAAAACAATTTCTCAATTAATGTTGATACACATTGCTGATATGAAATATTTAATATTTTCATGGGGCGGGGATGTCAGAAAGACATATTACGGTCGCATTTGAATAGGTCTAATGTCAACAAAACATAATATGAATTGAAGATTACATGTAGTATTGTTTACGCTTTGCATGGGCTTGCCTATTTTAGATAGAAGGTCTAAAACGGGGTGAGGCAAATAAATAATGGAGACATATGGAAATGTTCATATAATCCGTCCAGTCTGAATCCGTCATCACTGATTTTACATCTGACAAAATATGCATTTCTTTGATCAGTGATCAATGGCGTTGTGTGGTGCAGCCCGATACATCACTTTCATACAAGTAGAATTATAAAATCGTTTTACAGATCATTAGAGAGATTTAGCAAACTCCGAACGGTTTACTTAC
>JAUJYV010001831.1:0-15216 GCA_033995625.1 Ophyiulus pilosus
ACGTGGTCGTGTTCACATACAGGTGGCCAATACACATGGTTGGTCCTGCATGAGACCAGACTAATTTCCTGCATAGAATCAGACTAATTTCCTGCATGGGACCCAAACTGATGGGACCACACCGACAGTCTCCAAAGGACCACGGCAATATGCTGAAAGGGGCCAGACCAATATTCCCCAAGAGACTATATACCAATATCCTGTAAAGGACCAGACCAATATCCTGCATAGGACCATGCACGACGAAACAGATAAATTTTGAAAGACATAACTACTTTAACATCTTCTACATTCCACACTACTCACAAAGTTGTTTGACCTACGTAGCCTTTCTGGGAGTCACAGGGCCCTGACAAAGCAAAGATTGTCATTACAGATATTATATATAGAGAAATGTATTTACGTGGCTTTGACCGTCATTGAATGTCGTGTCCAGTGGCGCCAAAAACAACCAAAACCCCGCACGGAATGTTTTTATCAAATTTTCGTTTTCTCACAAAAATTCTAACCTTGATTTTTCTGTGCAGCAAAAAAACACGCCACAATGCGCCAAGACGAGTAATCACTGGCTTCAGATCACTTTCTTAGGCCTAACCAGTATTAAAAAAAAACTAATAAGGTCACCAAAGCCTGCGATGTCAACTATACACGCACGCATGTGGGGAGTAGCCATTGATTAAGAGTGATTATTACACGAACTTTTATTTGGAGAATATTACAACCTTTCACATAATGGGATGATTAAGCTTTAAGACTGCTATTATTTGTTATTCAAGGTTGAATTCGTCCAGCATTTATTGAATTAACTATGGGGTACATGGCACACGGAGTGTCCTAGGAGGGCGACGATAAAAACACAATGACGATAAACTATCGTCATTATGATAAATAACATTGATGTGACGCCGTAAAAATATATATATTTTTTTTAAAAGAAATGATACATAGTCCGGCCTGGCTTACTTCCACGTTCGGCATACCGATTGTTTTATAGACCCTCAAGGTGATATGCGCTACCCACGTACCGATGGCTATAGCCAAAGATACTCTTGTTTTAGCAAATGAATGCATTTGCAAAAATTATTTCCCCCCACGAAGAAAAATTCGTTCCGCATAAAAAAGCTGTTGTTGGCAACAGGAAAGATCCCCATTTATCAATAGAAAGCACGATGGGAAAGTTAGTGGAGAACAATAAAAACGTTTTAGCTAAAAAACCGATAAAAACAGAATGCAGAAACAGTAACTCTGACCATCAAGTCTGAAAACTTGGCAAATCTTATTTCTAAACTTTCTATATTTTGCAAACCGTAATATAAAGCGTAAGGGAAATGATAGCGTGACGATGCTATTGAAATCTGTCCTGGGTATTATCTTCCTGATATACCAGAATAGTTGACAAAATCGTGATTTCCTAACTGTCTTCAGCGTAAGAATCAGAAAGGCAGCATACCACTGGCTTTTAAAGACAGTAAACCTGCGTTTACAAAGACAACGTAAGAATAGTTTTTTTGAGAATGCATAATTTCGCACGAATGTTCCGCAACACCACATCAGTTCTGCGTACATTTTCACTAGCATGTCTACTGGAAACGTGGGCATAAACTGTCACGTGTCAACGTGCCAAAAGTATCAATTCCTGGAAATGTTTGAATTGCAAATTTATATTTTTCTTTTTCCATGAATAGGGGTTCTATTCTTTCGGTGCTCATAGGCCTGTAACCTTTTAATTCAGTCGAAGGTTGAACAATAAACAAGTGTCTCTAAACGCATTTACACCCCGGGCAACTATATCTCGTAACAAATGTATGCAAATATTTGCACGGCGATTTCAAGACGATTAGCCCGACAGTGTCAAAGTCCGGGCGCAGGACTTTAAAAAAAAAATTGTTGCCACTTCTTATTAAGAGCCCGAAGACAGACAATTTTCTAACGAAATCGTAAACTTTTAAAATTTCATCACTTTCGGGGTATAAAACACACTCACGCAAGTACATCATCGCGATCATTCCACTCGCGAAGAATCAAGTTTTTTTCAAAAATGATAGCCTCGAATTTACTCGTGCAACGTTATTTAACATCTGTAAAACTTTCTGAGGAAGCGTAGAAGTTTGTAAGACACTTACCAGCATATCTGTGAAACTTCTCAGGAAGCAAAGGAAAAGGGGGAAAACACGATGAGACCGCTACTCCTAGCTTCGCTCCCGGGGAACAAACAGTTCAAGCTCCAGAACCAGTGAATGCAAACGCGGAGTGCGAGTGCTGCCTCCTAGCGCCAACATTTTGCCCCAAGGCCCTCAGCGCCTCCTGGCGCGTGCCAAACGAAACTGAAAACGTGCAGGTAAAAGGGGAGCGTTCAAATATTACGTCGACACAGAGCCTGGGGAACTAGAGAAAGAGGTGATCTTCTACTCGTCTCAGATTAAGCTTTTAAAATGAAATTTTTGCCAGATGGCACAAGTGATGTCATCAATAATCCGCGAATGGGGATTTCCAAGTGGGCGGGGATTGCTTTGACGCCCTTACCACCGAGGGCGGGTGCCCACGCGTGGCCAGCGCCTCACTTTATATTGAATTCTTAGCAGCAATAGTAGGTTTAACAGTGGACAAACTAACAGTGGAAAACAAATGACAAACTTGTCATAGGGCCAACTGAGATTACTCGATCTTAGCTGTAATGGCAGAGGACAAATGGGCATTTTCCGCCTGGTCCAAATGAGCCCCAATGTACCCATAAGTAAAAATATATCCATTTTTATTTGGGCCCCTTGTGACGTATGCCGCCTCTGCTTAGCAGACCCAAAAAGTTAAAGTAACAATAAATTTACTTGTACAACAACGTAATGTAATAAAACGGGGACGACGGGATTCTCCAGATTGTGTTTTCCAACTGATGTGCTGTGGGAGGCCAAAACTTCCTCATATTTTGAAAATTTACACTCAATTTTACACAAAATTTATCCATAGCGCACGATAATGTGCCTTAACAATTTTACACTTCGCTAATTGTGCCATAAGTTGAAAAACACAAACTTAATTTCCAAAACATGCATCACAATTAGGTTTTAATAAAGTTAATCTTTTGGACCTTAAACATCGTTAATAAAGTAGCAAGTACAATTTTCCTTGGAAACATTCATAAAAATTACACAATATCAAATTAATTGCTGGTAACCATCATCTTCAAAATGCATTATTAATATGGATTATGAAATACATAATCCAGCATGTAGCTTTTAGACCTATGGCTTCAAACCCCACTCAAATTATATACTCCTGTTAGATAAATATTGAAATTTAATCCAGCATTATTACATATAATGATACATGTGCTCCAAATGACATAATTCCAATCGATTAACAAATTAAATTTTGGGGCGATATCATATATAGATAGCGTGACCCATTTTCCCTCGTAATAACGATAAAACTTGACATCGTGCGCATGAGCATAATTATTACATAAAGAATGCATCCAACAGCAGATTATGCCATCAAAATATTATCAAAACTTTTAAAAAGATTCGGCGATCAAGGAATGTGCTCAGCAATACCTCGATTCACAGATGGGCGGCAAAGACGTTTTCCGATGGTTTCAACGTGAAATCCTAGGCTAAGTAGGAGGGAATGATCCAGAAAATTTCGGCCGTCGAAAACAAAAGCAGGTTTCAACATATGGTCGTAAATCCTTTTGTAGTCAAGTGTCTATGCAATAATACTCAACATGTCAACAAAACATAACTCAAAATACAAAATTAACATTGAAATGTTGGCATTTACCTTAAATTCCTCCCACTCCGTGCACACAATCAGGGCATGCACATCCTTCGCTGCTTCATATGGATCACTATGGTAATTAATGCTCTGAAGCACTGCAATCGAGAAAACAGTTGAAATTCAGTGTTTTTGAAAATACTAATCGGCCCATAAATATTCAAAACTCGCCTTTTTCAGGAGTTTCCGTGGCATAAACGTTTGTTAGGTCGGCAACAACTTGTTCTGGTTCAACCTTAGGATCATAAATGTTGAGTTTGGCTCCATCAGCTAGCAGCATTTCACACACATAGATGGCCGGTGACTCTCTTTAAAATAACGAGCATTAATTTCGCAAATTTAAATCTGCAAATAGTGCCAAAATGCTGACGAGCCATTATTTCCTGCCACCAGCCTCACCTAGTATCTGCAGTGTTACTTTTAAACGCAAAACCAAAAATCGCCAGTTTTTTGTCATTAACGTTGTTGAAAAGAGCTTCAATAATTTTTCTAGTGAACCTGCTGCGCTGATATTCGTTCATTGTAATGACCTAGAAGAAGAAAATATTATTCTACCTCGATTCAACTTATAAACGCGTGCAAATTACTAACAATAATTTTGCTAACCTGATCCCAGTAAGCAGCCACCTCTGGCAAATTTAGACACTCGCAAATGTATACCAAGTTGAGGATGTCTTTTTGAAAACAGCTCCCACCAAAGCCTCGAAGAAAAAGATAATAAATTTCAAAAACAAAACTTCCGTAAACAGGGAAAATAAAGAAAAATTGCATGCTCGGATGAGACGCGAAGCCAATTTACCAACGCTAGCCTGCAAGAACTTTGGTCCGATTCTAGTGTCTTGGCCCACGGCATGGGCCACCTGAGACACGTCACCTCCAGTGGCTTCGCACACTGCGGAAATAGAATTTATGCTGGATATACGCTGAGCAAGAAACGCATTTGCCGCCTGGAAATACAAGGAAGGATTACTTCACGTCCTATAAACGTCATTTCGTTTTTAATGTGATAAAAATGGATATTGCTCACGAGTTTGGAAAGTTCAGACGACCAAACGTTCATCGTAAGGATCTTAGAACTAGGTATCCAATGTTCGTAGACAGCCGAAAGTTCCTTGATGGCTGCCTGGCCTTCGGGAGTTTCATCCCCGCCAATTAGAGCGCGGTCGGGATTCAACAAGTCATTTATAGCAGTGCCTTCCGCCAGGAACTCTGGATTTGAGAGTACCTTTAATTAAATTTTTAAAAAAACATATCAACATCAAAGTAAAGTTGCATAACACGTTCAACGTTTAAGTAACAAACGTGAGTACTAAAATTATGAAAAGGCAAAATTTACCTGAAATTCCACCCCAGGACGACGGTTTGCCTTAAGTATTTTAACAATACTTTCCGCCGCCCTCACGGGAACCGTGCTTTTCTCGACAACGATGGTTTTGCCAACGGCTGCTCGAGCAATTTCCCTGGCAGCTCCTTCCACATATTTTAGGTCGGTTGCTCTACCCTACAAACATCAAATATTAATTAACAATGTACATTAATTAATTAATCATAATAGCAACACACGCAAACATCACGAGAAGGCCATTGGCAAAATTGCGCACGCATATCCTCACCTTTCCCAATCCAAATGTCTTAGTCGGAGTATTCACCGATATGAATATTAAATCAGCCTCCTTGATCGATTCCTCCATGCTTGTAGAGAAAAACAAGTTGATTCCTCTGCATTTTTGAACCAGCTCATCTAAGCCTGGCTGAAATTTTACATAATTTTACAAAATTTGAAAATATGACACAATACCTAGCAACTTTATATCTAAAGTTGGCCTAAATATTACAAAATGAATATTTAGGAATAAATTCTCGGATCTAAACAAACTCAAGAGTGGTGCTAACCTCAAATATGGGCAGTTTATTTGAATTCCATTGATTAATCCTGTGTGGATTTTTATCCACGACGGTGACTTTAATGTCTGGACATTTGAGGGCAATGACAGCGCATGAAGGACCACCTACATATCCTGCTCCCAAGCAGCAAATCTTGGTTATGGCCATGTTGAAAGATGAAGAGCTGAATAAGAAATGTTTACATTATTATCGCTAACGAATGATGTAGTTGTCATCTATTAACTACACTGTCACACGCAACTTAGATTACAAGCCAGCTAAAGTGGGCGCTTAATAGCCCCTGGACTTTAAAGTGGCCATGGCAGCTAACCAGTTCCACCAGCAGAAATAGTGAAAACACAAAGCACTGTGTGGATTAAGCGTCTTGAGTATAGTCAAAATCTTAATCCTATCAACTAAGCATTTGTTAACAATTGTTTCTGAACAAGTTCCAATCGCCTATAATTCATAGCAGGAGAGTTAATCCTCGTGTTTCAAATGACTTATTTTAGGTCAAAAACGACCTTGCCACATTCTTAACTCACGCTTGTTCCTCTTTAAAAGATCTTTCATGAGGACCTCGTTTGAACCCAAACAAGGTTCCCTTCAAGGCTGTTTATGATAATAAAAAAATGTTTCATAAAGCCGGTTTTAATATTGAGCACATTCCCACTTGCTGCAGATGTCATTTGCCCAGGGAATTTTTTGCAAGTTTTTTTTTTTTTGGTTCAGGGAAATTGAATTCCAGGATGCTCTTGCAGTTTTCCAGCACAAGTACATCGTAAGTCATGTTGAAAAAGGACAACGTACTGTTTCGAGCAAAAAGGTATTTGGTGCCCAGGGCAAGGTTGAGGAAAAGGCACGAGGTCATAGTTTCCCTTTCAACTTTTAAAAGGTGAAGTGGTGCCGGGCCACACACCAGCCCAGACAGAAGGGGGTAGACACCCCGAATTGATATAAACACATGGCGAAGTTAGGTTTTGTTAAATGGCGAAGGGAGCTGACCCCTCGCAACAATATTTCAAATGCAAGCATAAACACGAGGATACCACAGTACTACAATGTCTAACGGAGAGGGGAAAGTGGAAGCTAGTGGTCGATTCTTACCAGACAACTTTAGAAATAGTTTTAGGTCCTTTCCTACAGCATGTTTTCACACTTTGATGAAACCCAGAAAAAGATACCTTTACAAATATTATATTGGATTCTTGGATTCTACAGTATATTCCCATAAATAAAACTACATATTTACAACTCGTTGGTTTAACTGTCATATTGTTAATATCGTTATTATACCGAATAACGAATCTTCAACATAACATTACAAAACATTTAATTAGCGCCATATAATATCCTGTCTGTATATGCAGCTGTAACTTTCATTGAAAAAATTGTGTACACGAGACCAGCCTAAATTACTCTTAAAACGGATGAATCATCGACATTTTTTTTTTCGGAAGAGAAATTTTTTATGAAACTCATCCATCATTTGGTTTTTAAATGTCGAAGGTAAATTTCATTATCAAACTGTTCACGATAAACCGCCGCTGAAATAATTCTACGAACTTATTAAGGATTAGGTAAGTGGCTGTGTTGACGTTGCTGAAAATTTAATTTATTAAATACTTGGACAAATTATCGAGAAACTTGTTTGTTCATTAATCATCTGTATAAGCGCTAATCTTTTCATAAGATCATTACTATTAATACACATGATGCTGATGATGACGATGGTGGTCGAGTGTTTTCAGCAAATACTATTAAGATATAGCAATTATCATGTCATGGTCGCAAATTTTAATTTTTATACTTGAGGGTGTCTTTGTCTAATTGAAGATGAGACTAAAAAGTGCCTAATTTTCATAGCATATATATGGTGTCCAAAATAATGACGTCGCCCAACATTTTGTTGACGAAATAGCCGTATTTCCCCCCTCATGTTCTGTAGGCCATATAACTAGTTTTGAACATCATTAAATATATTCAGAAACATTCAATTAGTCGGTTCGTGCATTTTACCATTATAAGAGGCTAAAGAGTTTATACCAAAACGACGAGGGATCATTTATTGATAACTCTAGATAACAAACCGGTGTAAATAAACTAGAAGTTAATGTTGCATTTTTCATATCCAGTAGTAAATTAACTATGGCATCACCCATGAAAAATTCACCACCGGGTTATTAGTTCCCATTACTAATAAATTGATTTTTCTTTCTACAGGAATTATGCTGCACCTGGCATTATTACATGTGCACTTCTAAGCGTTTCGTAAGCATGAGAACTATACTCGCATGCATATAATAACAATGTGAGGCTCAAATAAAAAAAAGTACACATTTGGCAATCCCAGAGTTTATGAGCTGCATTAGCATACATGTAAACCAGTATATCGTTGAACTTTTTTCCTCTTCAAAATTATGACTACAGACATGTAGATAATGCATGTACGACATAAAATGATAAGATTTAGAAATGGTAAACATGAAAATAATAAACAGACTACATTTTTTTGAACATTGAGTTAATCAGTATCATATAAACAATTGGTCTACAAAAAAAAAATAAAGTTATTAACTAATATATTATTTCGATTTTAAGATTTTAATCCCAGTATATGTAATATACATGCATTGACGATATTTCGACCACGATGCTTTAAATTTATGTAAAAGACAATACTTCCCCAAACTGGCTTGAAATTTGTGAAAATTGTTGCAATGATGATATTTATTTTTTAATATGGGGTGATTTTGAAGTAAAACTACAATTCTCACGAACTTTTAAAGCTCATTCTTGACTGGATATTTCTTAAATAAATTTCACGAAATTCGTGCTCATCTAATCGTATACTATAACATCAATTTACTTTCTATAAACAAATAAAGATTTAGATATTGATTTCTAATCTTTGACTTCAAAGATTAGAAATTAGATTGTAATTTGTAATTGAGGACAAGCTTCAAAATGTAAAAGTAGTAAACTGCACTTAAGAGAAATTAGGTCAGCAGGGACCTTTTGAAGGGGCCACTTCTCACCCTACATTGCTCCCAGCATCCCATATCCCGATATTTTTGTCTTCCTTAATTATGGAATGTACGTTACTTCAACAAAGCATTAATATTATTCGTGCATATATATATTATTGATATGAAGCAATAAAAAAGGTATACCCTATTAACACATGCATTATTAGCTCATTTAATATAGTAATTAGCACAGCACGCACATAATTAAAACCGATCGTATAACCCTGCAGTTGAGGTATTTCATAAATACGACAACAAATAAAACAATACAAGTACACCATAATAAGTATTGCATGACATATAACTATATATAAAAAAAACATTTTCCAAGCAGATTCGAAACTTTTTCCTCTTCCTTTATAATTTTATTCCGACATTTTCAGATCTATTCATCTGACCTCAATTTTATACGAATTTCCTTAGCAACCTTTGACATTTAGCAAATACAAAAATGTAAGTGCATTAAACTGACAACAATGATAAAACCTATTTGCTCCCTTGATCTCGTATGAAATTAATATAGCAACATGAACGAGGTTCAAAGATCAAAATCTTGAAATATTGAGCTTCGCCAGGTAGAAATCCGGAAAAAGCTAAGTGTGAACACTGTGAAGCGGTGTCGGTTAACGATTCTATTAAGTGTATATCGTCCACTTCATACGTAACATTGAAAGAAAACTAATAAATATGAAAAGCATTCGTATTTTACCTTCTGGAAAACGACAGCCGCGGGTTTTTAGATGTTCACTGACAGCCAGGTAGATGTGGGATGGTGCTCATGCTGGCGCGCGTATGAAGATAAGGTTTAAATGACTCAGAAGCGGATCATCGCTGCTTTCTCATTGGTCATTTTTATCAAGGTTCACGGCACGGTTCATTATTTTAATTCGACGTTTTTCTACAACGTCGTTGCTGCAGTTTATCAATGAAAATCACGCCACGTCCACGAAGGCATTGACGCCGAAAAACCCTGTGGCGCCTTCTGAAATAGGTGACCAAATACTAGGGAAAAATTCTCCATAGGGAACGTACATTCGCCTGTTTTAAATGTCTATGCTAGTCACTCAATTTTATACAATTGTAGCTCTTATGAAATAAAACAATGTTTGATTATCAAAAATAAAATAAAAACAATTTCAAGATTGAAAAATTACACTTTTATCATTGCAAAGATGCATGCAATATCCTGACGCAATGTTGAATGTGACCTCCCAACATGGCGACCATCACCGATGTTTAACTTTCGATTAATGTTATTAATGTATGAAACCTTTACCCGAGTACTATTTTATTCTCGTAACTAATCAATTTTAAATACATTCCCCAAATATTTATTGTTATATATCTTTAAATTTTTAAGAATCACAAGATTGCAATTGCATAAAATGCGTATTACAACATGGAATAAGTTGTAAAATTGAATCCCAAAATGGCGGCTACTAGCATACGACTTCGTAAGGTTTCTGCTCGTCGAACGTGTCCATTGCATCAGAATGGCAAATTCAGGAAAACACAAGGAAATTCTCCAAAAAGAAGATGTTATTCAAGCTCTTGTTATAGCGGACAGTTTCGAAATCCCATTCCGCTCACTGACAGACGATTTTCCAACCGTAAATATTGAAATTCATATTCTACCAACCAAGTTCCAAATGTGTACATATGAGGCTTTGGAATAACTTGTGTAGTAGTAGTTATAGTAATAGTATATCATTTATATAGATGATCTAGGGGCAATAAGGGAGGGGGATAGGTAAAGTGGATAAGTTATAAGATCAGGTCATAACAACATGCATATTTTGATGATTTTAGGTTCTTCTGCCACTCGTAAACATCCCAATTCTGGAATACACCCTTGAATTTCTGCAAGCAGCAGGCGTCCAAGAGGTTATTTTATTCTGTTGTGCACACTCTGATAAAATCAAGGAATTTGTCAGGTAATAATTGTGTTTGAAATTATTATTTTGTTGCTGTAGCTTGATCATTGTGAATAGAAATCAGCACTATATTGTCAGCGCTGTATGTCTTCAATATCTGCACTTGCGTTGCAGGTATCTTTTATAATAATTCATGCAGTTTCAATAATTCTACGTCATAGCGATCGGCTATAAAACATTTTCTGAATAGCCAAAGCAATGAATACAAATGTGCTGGCAAATCCATGTTCACACATGATCTTCCAGCATTATCTTTCAAATTTGTATTTTTCTGTTACAACCTGCATCGATATCGTAGCCTTGGACCAATTTGTGCGTTTGTTTGATATGACATTGGTGTTTTGATAGAAATTCTCGATGGGAATCGCAAAAAAGGAAAATGCAGATCAAAATTACCATTTCGGAAAACTGCATGTCGCTCGGCGACGTATTGCGTGACGTTTACGATAAGAGGCTGATCACCGATGATTTCATTTTGCTGACTGGGGATGTTGTATCTAATGCAAAATTAAAACCAATTTTAGAGATACACAAGTAAGTGTGCTTCATGAGGCTAGTTTACGTCGGAACTCCCATTTGCAATACGGAGGTATTATTTTGTACAGTTTTCGAAGCTATGCTTTAAATTATCTTTACCCATCTAGTTTGCAAATAGGAGTTCGTGAAAACAATACATATAAATCAATTGAAATTAAGTTAACCGTACCAGTAAAATGACAATGTTTTAAAGAGAACGGAGGAAAAAAGAAAAACATGCAGTGATGACGTCAATATACAAGCGAGCATCGCTTGGTCACGAAACCCTAAGCGTCGATGGGAGTACGTCAATTCTTTTTAACGAAGAAACTAATAGAATGCTGCACAGTAAGCCACTCGACGAGAAAAAAAAGCTGGCAATCCCGATGGTATGATAAAACTCATTGTCAAATAAAACTATCGTGAATTCGACGTGAATGAAAACTAACCGGCCACCTTCCACTTCCAGAATTTGCTAATCGACAATGCCAACGTGAAAGTCTGTTGTGATTTCCTCGATTGTCACATCAGCATTTGCTCACCCGAAGTGCTTTCTCTTTTTGCTGACAACTACGATTATCAAACAAAACAGGATTTCCTGAAAGGAATTCTCGAACAAGAGGAGGTAAAAAATACTATCTGCAATGATATCCAAATTTAGATAAAATGTCTAAGTCTAAACGTATAATATTAGATTCTAGAGAACACCATATACATGCACGTAATTGACAAAGAATATGCAGCTCGTGTTTCTAATCTCCAGATGTACAAAGCTCTCAGGTACAGTGCAATAAAATCGCCTGTCGCTAAGACATATACGCATATGCAAAATGACTAAAAGGTTTTTCTTATTTATTGCAGTCACGATATTATCAATCGTTGGACATTTCCACTGGTACCTGATTTGTTTGTCGGTGACAACGAGGAAGCGTACATTCACTTGCGACACAACATATACAAGCACCAAGATGTCACTTTGGCCAGGTGAAAACACGTTGTAAAACAATTTTGGTACACCTTCGTTGTATTATAATTATATATAATGAGAAGCTAATAGTTTTTTTTATTGTGGGGTAAATGATTACAGAAGCTGCAAGCTTGTCAAAGATGTGGTGGTTGGCTGTGGCACAAAAATTGGAGCCTCAACTGTGATCTCCCAATCTATAATTGGGCGCAATTGCATAATTGGTACGCTATATAATTATTTCACTACTAAAAAATATGTGAAACCTCTGTGTGTTATTAGCACCCGAGTGTAATAAAATCCATTCATGATTTGATTTCTAGGTAACAACGTTACTTTGAAGAATGCGTACATTTGGGACAACGTTGAAATTCTGGATGATTGCAAGATAGAAATGGCAATTTTATCGCACGGAGTTGTTTGTAAAAAAGGGGCAGTTATTTTCAACAGCGTGATACCAACAAAGGTAAAACAATAATTTATGGAAATTAGATTGAAAACAAGCAAAAGCTTACAAGAAAAAAAAAACAATTTCAACTTTTTCAGGCTAAGATCGACAGTGAAGTGAAGAATTGTTTTGTACTAAGCGAAGAAGAAGAAGAGCCAAAAGGTACGTTTGAATTAATCAAACATTTTTTCTTTTTATTTATTTTTTCGAAAATATTAAATAATCTATTCTATATCAGATGATAGCAGCGAAGAAGGGGACCAAGATCCCTGGCAAATGGCTCGAGTTTCAGATATTTACGAAAGTAGCGAAGATGACTCTGATGAAGATATTCCTCAAATAGATGATACAAATAGTAAATTTGCCATTTCTATTAAGCATTCATTTGCAATTTCCGGTAAGTGCATTGCTTAATTCCTATCATTTTTTTTTGCAGCGTTTTATCTCGAGGTTTTGGATACGTTGCTTCGAGGCATAGAAGAGAAGTTAACGTGCGATAATCTCATTTTAGAAATAAATTCCCTAAAGTAAGTCATTTGTATCAGCTCAAAATTGAATTGGAAGATTATAAAATCCTTAATTAATGCCTTTATTATGTTAGATATGCATACAACATGACCATAGCAGAGGTCAACCATGTTGTTACAAAATCTATAATGGAAATCCCTGGTCGTCTAAGCAAGGTGGATTTGCAGCCAAAAGATTATCTAATTCAATTAAAACAAGTAAGGAATTTTGTGTTATGGCTTCAAATTTTTAGTAGTTCCTAATTTTCTTTAAAGAACCATTCTAGATTTGCAAAGTTTATCTCACAATCCAAAAGTATGACAAAATTTAATCTTACCATTAACTATCGTGATGCAATCCAGTTCCTTTTCATGATTTTTCTCTGAAAAAATGAAATTGTAATATAAATATTTTTAATTTGTAAAAAATACAACATATCTAAGTGTTTTTTGCACAAAATGAGAATGTGCAAAATGTGAGTTGAACAAAATATAAATAATTAGTTAACAAACTTGCAGATCTTTGGAAACTTTATGGGCCTTATCAAAAACTACATAAAGAATAGCGATTCACAACTTGACCTGCTCAATGCAATAAAGGTATTTTCCACGAATTGAGATCAAATGATCGTTTATTAAATATTAAAATGAAGTACTAATGGTATATATTTACCAGGAATATGCTATCGGTCGTACCAACTTCTCATCCAGTTGGATGAATCTCCTGCACTTCCTGTACGATACAGAAGTTTTACAAGAAGAAAGTATCCTATTATGGTATAGCGAGTTAATGGTTAACGATTCATTTGAAAAAGTGATTAAAGAACAGGTAAGCTAGCAATAATAATTTTTGTATTTGAATGAAAGGGTAAATAAGTTTATAATTGTTAAATTTTGGAAATCTCCATTTGTATTTACAGTTAAAACTGTTTATCGAATGGCTTAATGATGCAGAAGAGGAATCCGAAGAGGAATCTGACGAGGAATGAAATTCATAAGAAAAATTTTGCATCCTGTATGATAAAGTCAAGCAGCCTTCCTATACTTCTTAAATAATGCATTAAAAGCAATAGGAAAACGTGCTAAAATGTGGAACTTGCCTTAAATACAACAGCAAATAAATGAAAAACTTGCAAGACAACATTGTTTTAAGTTCTCTTCGTGTGATTTGTGGAAACTTGAGGATATTTTATAACTTAATTTACAAACTTGCAAAAACGTAAAATTGAGTTTTGGACCCATTTCGTACTCACCAGGTCATGTTTTAAGCTGCAATCAATGGCATTTTTCCATCCCCAATTTATATTAATGGAAAGTGGAGCAACTGGCCATAAGACAAATTGTCAAAATCTGTAAAGAAACTTTGTGATACCTTTTTACTTTTATTTAATTTGCACACACAATATTAGAGTGGAATGTTACATTAGTACAAAATACATACTCTTTTTAAAATGTAATGCCAACTGGTGTCTGTCAGATAGAAATTTCCAGTCATTAGTTAAGATCTTTATGAATTTTGCTTAAGCTAAAATTGTATTAACATTTGCAATTTGATTGAAAATATATGCGCAAACCATGTAGATATGGTCAATGTACTTGTAGTGCTGAGTTAGGCTGATTTTAAGTTATTGACAATTACAGTAACTTTATCCATTAAGTGAGTCCAGACCTGTAACATAATTTCAACTACATCCAAAAATAAGCTATTGCAGAAATCAAAAGCAGTTTTCAAAATCGGAAAACTTTCTGTCTGCAACCAAACCAAAAACTTCAGACCAAGATCTTTGGTATGTGCGAGTAAGCGATTGGCATCGTTTGCAATTGCCTGCAAAGCTAGACGAATGCCGGCTTCAGAAAAGTCTCCTTTCGTGTAGATGTACAACAACCCAATCGCAATTGAGAATATTGTTAACAGAAAGATCAAAATCTTCAATAGAAATCCAGCACAGCTCATGTCACCTGCAAGTATTTTTTATAACAAATTAATGCCAAAATGAGCATGTGACAATTTAATTAACAATTACTTGATAAATTTTCAAATTCCTCTGAATAACCAGAAATATAAATATACATAGTAAATATCAAGAAAAGACTGGAATTCTTGAATTTAGCATGCCAAATAACAATTGACAAACGTTGTACAAGTATGCATATTAAATAAATG
>JAUJYV010001832.1:0-15209 GCA_033995625.1 Ophyiulus pilosus
AATTAAATGCATACTTTGTGTAGGATGGTTTTGGATACCATGAGTTATTTTTAATTTAACTATGGTAACAGAAAATATTGTTCTTATTTAGGCCCTACTTTATTAGGCCTATACTAGGCCTATTTCCATGTAGTGAAACTGCAGTAATACTGCAGTAAAAGTGTAGTAAAACTACAGTAATTCTGATGTTTTATAAACTGATGTAATATACTGCCGTATTACTGCACTTTTACTGCAGGTTTGTTTCATAAAACATCAGAATAACTGCAGATTTAGGAAAAAAATATTATGGAAAACTGCAGTTTCAAAACTGCAGTTTATTTGAATAAAGTGCAGTAAATTTTCTGCTGGGTTGCGAAGAAAAATCTACCCATACCACCGCCCATATTTGTCTGCCGATTTGCACATCTCCTGGTTTTCTAATATCATGCCAAAAGTGTTGACACCCATCTGTTCCATCCAAATTAACTTCTTTTCATCTGAAAACATGACAGGGTGCCATTCATAAGTCCACGACATGGTTTTATTTGCCATGGCTAAACGTGCATCCTTGTGCTTTAGCGTGATTGGTGGTTTTCTTTTCAACTTATCATATCTCAGAATTTGTTCATTGTGCAGAACACGTGAAATGGTATGCCGTGAGCAGGACAGACCCAAGGATTCTTTTATACTGTTTGCTGACAGCTATACAAGGTGTTGCAAATGAGCAAATCTGTCTTTTGGTTTCTTCGCCCAGGACGTTTTTTTGGTGTCTCTATTGATATGTCGTTTGATAAGATTTGCAACTGCAAATTGTGAATAGTGGCGGCCTTAACGGGGGGCAAAGGGGGCATTTGCCGCCTGCACCCTCAGTCCTAGTGGCCCTCGTGTTCCCATCACATAGGTACTAATGAAGGGCGCCTTGAAAATCTTCACTTTTTTGTAAAACTGTAGCAAAATTCGACGTTTCACATGCTTTTTATCACAGTTACTTATCCCTTAATCAAGGATGGACCTATGTGGTCATCTTTGGTTATTTATAATGCATATAGGTCACAAAGAAGTCTAACCTATGCTTGCTAATTCTCAATGGGAGAAATTAGTGTGGGAAGATCTGCATCTTGACTACTGTCGCTATTGTTTGATTTTTTGGTAAGCATATGTGTGCATGAGGCTGAGAGGAATGTATACCAGAAGATACTTTTTTGTCATTTTTAATTCTGTCCTTTACAATATTTCTCCACTTAATATTGCATCAATGTGGTATAAATGCAATTTTTCTGCAACAAAAGTAGTTTCTACGCCTGAAAAATGATAATTTTTTGCAGTAGGAGTGCATTGTTTATCAACAAGACTGTAAGTGTTCAACAGCAAAAAGTGCACCGTTATTAAGCTCGAAAAATTCAACTTTGTCATATTCCACGGATTTCCGCGGTAATCTGCTCGACTGGAGACTTAAGACCCTCTTGCATACTGAACAGGAATGCGTAGAGTCACTCTGTATATAGGGCACGTGCCCTATATACAGAGTAGCTAAAAGTGGATGTTTGGGGTCACTTTGTATATGGGGCATGTGCCCTATATGTGACCAGTCTGAAGGTCACCTGTCCGGGGTTCACGGCTGTGATGAAACAGCTCGTTATGGGAATGTGGTCACCTAGATAATGACCGACCCCGCATTCCGGGGTGTTGCTAGACGCTTTTGGAATGCGTCAAAATAGTATATAAACATGGGTACTGCCTGGGTTCGGGGCAGACTGATTTGGGGAACGAGCTTGCCGTTACTGCCCTCACGCATCTCTGGGGTCTGCGGAGGACGGACCCGGGCTCGGGATGACGAAAAACCGAGAAGAGCCCGGAGCTGTTCCCGGCAGGACACGGAGGTGGGTGAGTAGTTTTATGCATTTCACTTTGGGTTTCTTGTAATTATTATTTCCTGTTTTGTGAACCCTAGTTGGGTCTAATTTACTGCCATTGTGTAATTCCCTTGTTCAGTTTATAAATAAGTAAACATACGTGCGTACCGATATACTGTTGTTGTGTACATGTTTAAGGGCAGGGAAACAGTGAGGAGGACCAAGGGATGATGAGGAAACTACCTGTTACATATATACAGAATAGCAAAAAGGGGAATTAGGGCTAGTAAAACAATAGGTTAGCTAGGGCCCCAAAACCCAGAGTTCTGTTGGGGTTTGGGCCATGAGATTTTGGGTATGTGTAGTACAACATAGGTACTGCATATACCCAAAGTATCAAGAAGATAGGTTGTACCATTTGGGAGCTATGAGCTCCGTAGCTAGGGTCAGGCTGCCATAGGAAATGCATGGAAGCTCAGGTCCAAACCCCAGGAATGTTAGAAGGCCCTAACTCTAGTTAGGGTTGGTCGATTTTTGTGTAGTTTGGATCAAACTGCACTAAAGGATGCATGCATGCTGTATCCAATGCAGAGATCACCGTCCGGATCCATGCAATGGATCACGGAATCCACGGTAGCATCTACCCCCGGACTAGAATTGCGGCAGAATCTGCAATTCTAGTCTGATCAGGATGGGGCTAGAACCGAACTGGAGTGCAATCACGCACCTAAGTTCAAACTCTCTATGTGCATCCATGACAGAAGCTTCCTACAATGGATTCCGTGGGTGCACATATTTCCAGTTCTTTTGACAGGAAATTGGCAGAGGGTGAGGTCATAAGTAGGGCAGGGGCATGCTCCCTTCAGATTGGAGCAAGGGGTTTAGGGCTCCTCCTCTTCTCAAGAGCTATATAAGGAGAGGCAGAATGAGGACCAGGGAAGAGCAGAGACAAGAAGACAGCAGGAGAGATACAAAGACTGACCAGACCAAAGACCAGGCTAAGCCAGATAGCAGACAGGAACACCAGCAGGTAAATACTATATGCACCGACCTTAGTCGGCACTTAGGCAATACACTGTCCTGTGCATAGTATTTTGCCAACTGTTCCTGTAGTTAGGGACTTAGCTAGATAGTGAAGTCAGTTAGGGATTTAGTTAAGGAAGTCAAGGCAGGGTCAGTTAGGGTACAGCTCACTGTTGTCAATAAAATAAAGATTGTCAAAACCTATACAGCCTTGTCATTTACTGCGGCCAAAAGACCCCCAGCCAGCATCCGCAAGGAAAGCGTTGTATCACAACTTTTCATCAGAAATACTGCAAAATATTCTTCAGTAGAAGTGCAGTTTCTAAGCACTAAAAGTGCGTTTATATGACTGCAAAATTTAACTTTTCATCAGAAAAACTGCAAAATTTTCTACACTAGATTTGCAGTTTTTAAGCAATAAAAAAATTGTGTCATTATTGCAGTTTTTAAGCTAAAAAAACAAAAAAATTTCAACAGCGAAAGTGAAATTTTGTTGCACTATACTATAAGTGCAAAATGTGTGATTTTTAATATCAATCTTTTTAAAAACTTCAGCAGTTATGCATTTCACGCACGAGGCTATGGCTTGGTGAGGAGTGCCCTACTTTTCTTATTTGACCTGGACCTTGTATTAGCTCTGCCCAGCTATGAGATGTGCCCTGAAAGGTGCCTTGCCCCCTGTGCCTTTTCCCTTAAGTCCGCCACTGATTGTGAACGTCCAATTGTGCAGCTATCTATCTGTCTTTAGGATTTTCCACTGCCGTGCAACATCCATATTTCTCAAAGTTCCTGTTTGCTGAGTTCAAAACTACAAGGCATCCTAACTGCTGTATTTATTTGGCAAAAGCTGTTTGATATTTGAAGGCAAGCCATTGAATTGTTTTATTAATACTTGAAACATAATTTGCATGTGAATTTTTGGAATGTGGCACTGACCAATTGTTGTGAACATATAATTGTATCCATACATTTTGACATTTTTGGGGTTATCTATGCAAATATTCTATAAAAATGGATAATTTATGGTGAACATTGATCCAATGTGAGCCTGATTTAGCTGTACTTGTTTCATTTATGTTGCTCTAATGGTACTCGAGTAAATTTATTTTTTCTAGTGAACTTATAATTCTGTCTAGCACGGTATGTTATATGAATAATTTTGTGTGAAACTGTTGAATATTGTGGCAGAGCTTAAGCAAAGATGGTGGCAAAACGAACAAAGGATTGCTAGCTTGGCAAAAACAAAGCGATTTTCAAATAGATGTGAAATCTCAACAACTATCTACAGGGATTGGAACAAGGCATGTGTAGCCCAGCAGATTCAGAGTCCAAGTGACCCAAAACAGTTGAGCAAAATCTCAAACAAGTAATTAATTTGGTAATAAATTGCCCAATTAATTACTCAACAATTAAAGTTAGTATGCAGATTTTGGCGCAATTTGCATATACACAAAATCCTTGGAGGGTGATAAGGGCGACCTTATCTTATACAGAAAGAATTTAAATTTGGCGCCATTGATTTTTTGCATTAATTTTTGTTTGAAACTGCATTATTCAGTTTATTTGCTCGCTGTAACTAAGAAACGGAACACTTTGTTATGTACACATGATTTAAATAGTTTTTTTCCATAAAACAAAAACAAAAAGTACATAAATAATACAACAACCTTGAATATGTGGTGCATGGATATACTTTATGTTGTTCAGATGGCACACCAGTCGTCGCCTAGCGTCAATTTTTCCCAATACAGAAACCATAATGCAGTGGCATGTAGTATATAGGGGGATATGGTTTTACTATGTAATATATACTGTCTATTTCTGCGCGCATATTTTGGGAATAAATTCCAAAAAAATTGGACTTCATAGTATGCTTTATGTTAAAAACAAGTAATTAATGTATATTACGTTATGATTGAACACATGTATTGAGATCGCATGTAGCTATAATATAGGTTTTATCGTCTTACATACAGCAGTATATATATAGTCATTCGCTTTCAGCATTACTTGTTTTCACGCATTCTCACTAGGCTTGCATCATTCTATTGGAAAACTGGGAAATAAGGGCAAAAATCGATCGTAAATACAATAAACTCCCTCCAGGCGGCGTACTCTAATATTTAGTCGCCAAAACTTTGATGTTTCTTTTTGTCCTCACTATTCTTACGGTGGCAGCATCGTTGTATGAAAAATGTTGGCGATCCAATTAAGCTAGAATTGGTTTTCAGCGGGTTTTAAAAAGGATTGTGTGTGCGCTATAGTGAAACGAAGTACTGTTTTCGTCTAATTCCGGTTATGTACAAGTACATCTAAAATTTGGTTATCATATACATGCTAGCAGTGATTGTGAAAGCACAGTCTAACGTACGAGTCATGTACAATTTTGATTGTCCAGGATTTCCGGTTTATCAAGCTAGTCGTGTAATTCGGTAAGTTCGCAATGAATTGTTATATATAATATTTTTATAGGCGACGCTTATGAATTGAAGATTTTAATAGTTGAAATATTACCAGTTGGTCTATTGTATCATTTGACCCCAACATTTATTGAAATTATCACAGTATTGTTGTTATATGAGACTGCTTATATATATACCACACTCTGTGTATACAAACTATATATAGAGCTCGATCGGCAATGTACTTACATATCAAGAGTTTTATATAGGCCTATATCGTTATTAAAAAGCTCTAGACTTTTAGTCGGAGTGTGATATTCTATAAACTTTCTACACACAATTTAAATTTGTGAAACAAACAAAAAAAATGAATAAATAAATAAATGATGGTTTATCTGATTTACAGGGGTTCATCATATGCCTATATAATCTATATTCAAGAGCAAATTTTTGTTACACTATGCTTGTACTGACAAAGCATCCTATATTACATCAGACCTAACTTCAAAATTAATTTGCATTAACTATTTTTAGAAATTTAAAATGATCTACGTTAATTGATTTCAGATTTAAAATACGCCCCACTTTAAGGCCGTTGATCTAGTTCTTCATTTTTCTCTATTGGAGCCATATAACTCTACAGACTCTCTACTCTGTCGTTAAGTGCTTTTTAATGAGCGTCCTTGCATCCAATGCACGTTGATTTCTGAATTATTACAGCAATTGCGTTATGAAAATGATCTTAAATGATCGCAAGTAATGAAAACATCAGCTTGACGACTTTTGTATATTACAAAACGGCACATTCACGATAAAAAATGTCTGTACAATTTCCAGAAAACTTGCATTAGAATTAACTGGATTGTTCCGTAATAAAAAGTAGCAGAATACACAATAGTCGTGCAGTTTTCTTTTATTCATCATTCTTTCCAATCATTTACTATGTTTTTTGTAAGCTGACGTTTAATAGGAAAGAACTGTGGAAAGGATTGGGACATAGTATTTAGAAAGAGATACATAGGATTACACCACACTATTTTAATAGATTTTATTTAAATAATCAGTAAACACAACTGACAAACTTATGAGAAGGCAACATCAATACAAAAATTATAGATTTCCCGCAAAAATTACCTTTCTCCAAACGTAAATAGTGTGGGAAGCTTCAGCATGATAGCAACATTTGCTTATGTCTTACACTATAAAAACAGTTATTTTAAGATGTATTTAGCGACGGAAAACGAGAATCAATATGCTTTAAATGTCTTAAGTCACATTATGTATCTTTATCTAGAAATTAAAAAAGTTTTACTTTAATTCAGCCAATTAAAGTGTCTGAAATTCTGTCATTTAAAGTATCTTAATAGAGATACGATGATGCCAACATACTGCATATATGTTACATGTAACACATTCATAATTTCGATCCACACAACATATTTATGTGAATGATTATATGTAGTATGTGTGACTATGGGTCGTATTGTCAAATTCAATTCAAACATTTTACGTCAAAACGTTGGTTATCTGGCTACATTGAACAAAATATATGCTGAATTACGAGGCCTAATAATCGCTGTCTCAAACGATAGGTAGGCCTAACGATATGTTATTCCGTTATGTTATGTAAAATTAGATGTTTTCATTAAGATGTTCAATAGTAAAATAACGGTAAAAAATTATCAGTAAACACTGATCATTTTTTACCATTATTATCGGGATTTTTATATACCTGTCGAAGCTAAGCGCTTAATTACTATTTCTTCATACGATCATTTTGTCCTAATCACTGGTGGGTCCGTGGTATGGTCCTGTGTTCGTGCAATGGAGCTTTGTATGAATCACAGCCCACTCCCGTGTTGTGGTTTCATTTCTTCTGTTTATTGAGGTGACCAATCTTTATGTGGTCTGCTGGTTTTAGCACCTTTAATAGCAAAAGTGTAAGGGAGAAGTTCACACACCTATGTTCGACTTTTTTAAGGTCGAAGGTATGGCTGGCATAAAGTACACGAGGGAAAGAGTTTCCTCAGAGAAAGTGGGCGCGTCTCTTCAAGTTGGTTGCAATAAAATAAAGAAGTTTCCAGTTTCAATTAATTTTATGTTTCTTTATTCACGAGAAATACGCTATATAACCCAGAGGACTATTTTAAGAGCAGGTTGCTCACTTAGCAAGTCCTTTTTCTCATCTCTTTTTCAGACAGTGAATAGGTCTGTTGCGACCGTGTCTTGGGTACTGAAATGGTGTTTTGCAGGCCCTTATATACAGGACTCAAAACACCACGTGACACAAAGTGACCAATGGTCACTACAATCCAAAGGAAGTTAATTGTTATAATTGGAGTCACATGATTCCAATCATGGAACTTTCCATGTACGCAGACGGAAATTGGCAATTAGCTATTTCTGTCCAAATGGGTCGTGCTCCGGAACGTGCCGGGAGCGTGGCTTAGGCCAAACTAAGGCCTGCCACGTGGACCGAACTAGGCTTAAGCAAGTTCTAAACTAGAGTAAAATGGTTTTGCTATGCTTTATTATGTGTCTTAAATCAAGACTTATTATGTGATGTACCAAAACCACCACGCGCCTCTTAGGACTAGAATAACCCTAGTCCAGTCCATGTGGCAGGCCGAAGTTCGGCCTAAGCCACGGTCACGGCACATTCCTGAGCTTAATTTCTTTTAACAGAAATAGAAATCCTCAATTTCCGTTTGCGTGCATTGAAAATACCGCTAATTGGAGTTAAATACATAATGGGAGTCACATGACCCCCATTATGTATTTAACCCTTTTTCCCATTGCTGACCATTGGTTATTTTCTGCCACGTGGTATTTTGGGTCCTGTATATAAGGACCTGCAAAACACCATTTAGACAGAGAGAAAAAGGACAATACTGTCCGAGCGTAAGGCTCTTAAAATAGCATTTTGTAACACAGTTTAGCGTAAAGCGTATTTGCCTTTGAATAAAGATCCGTGAAACTAAATACTTAACAACTTCTTTATTTCACTACTTTCTACTAACTTTCAGTAACGCACCCAAACGAAGCATTCTAATTAGTGACCTTATATGTTCACTCTCTCCAAGGTACTTCTTACCCTCGTGTCTGTCCTGCCATCCTCACCCTCGACCTTAAGAAAGTTGAACTGCTAAGGTGCTAAACCCGGCAGAACATGTACGTGCACTCATGAAGCTGACCACCTCAACACATAATTAGTTTTGATTTTGTCTACACAGAATTGACACGTAAAGTGTCTTAAATTAAGACCTAAATTTTTACAGTGTATGTATCAGAAAATTTTAAACTCATGTTATTCTCCTTTCTTCATAAAACAAAATACATTTCAGCTTCATCGAATTCACCCCAGCCTGAAAGAATTAACTTTCACAACATAATGTACCACATTCTTTTTCTTGTCAAACCTTACCATTACAAAAACAATAGCTTTAATAGATTCAATATCACGATCTACATACGTATTTCATCGAGTTCAATATCAAATACATTCTACAAATACCTCAGATGATGATTGAGACAGACCCATTTTAACCCTGCACTGCTGTGTCCCAAACATTCTTTGTCTCATACACACCATAGGAGCTTGGTCATGGCAGATAGTCAATAAACATCTAATAATAAAATAACCGTCAGAACTGGTACTAAGGTACTTATTATTAAAACATGTCCTCTGTAAACTATAGTTTTAGAAAGGTTTAATATTTGAGGTAAATCTTTTATTTTGGTAGTGAAATCACACCCTTATTGTATTCATGCAATACAACAGCAGGCTGTGAGGCCGCATTCTTGGCCTTACCAGCCGCCTCAAAACTCCTGAGCCGTCCTTGAGATGACGTTCTTTGCAACACCGTGACCCATGACCTCCCAGACTGCCTTGCATGCCTGCATGCCCTAGTGGCCCTCGTGTTCCCATCCGATAGATACTAATGCATGGCGCCTCGAAAATCATAACTTTATTTGCTTCTTTAATTGAAGCAAAATTCGACTTCTCACACATTTATTCTCACTTACTAATCAAGAACACTGACCTACGTGGTCAAACTGCTTTTGATAATATACAGTGGCTCAAAGTGAAAACCATACACATGTGTTTGACAGCTGTGAATGCAGCTAATTATCTTAATTTAATGAAGACTGTTGGTTATTTTGTGACTATTTTGGAGGGAGTCAGTTTTTGAACATAAATGAAATGTATGTATTTGGTGATCCAACACTGGATCTCAACAATAGGGACTTTGATTGGCAAATTCAAATTTGCTGCCTCTTTCAAAGCCCCTGACAAGCCACAACGTTCCTATAGGTGGCGCTGCATGAGTTTTGGCCCTTTAACGTGATAGGGCACTTTAGGACCTATGAGGTCGAACTTTGTATAGGAGGAAACTTTCTGTTTCGAGTTTCTCTCTCTTGTCTTTTGGATAGCACCTATGCTGGTTGCTCCCAAAAATGTGTTGATTTTATTTTTGTTTAAAAATAAATATTTCATTTAAGTTCAAATTTAATTTCATGTTTAATTTTAACTTAAATGCCTCTACTGGAATCTACAGTGGTTATCCTTCTACTCTGAAGGATGGTCAAGGATTCTACAAGATTGGAGTCAAGTTCTGTGCTGAACTTTTAACTCCATGGAGCAACACTACAAGGAGCTGTTTGTGCAAGATTTTCAACCAGCTTTCTGTGGAATGGATCCACTTCAGGAATATTTTCGAGGAACATCTCTATATTCAACAAAGACAAATAACTTGCAATTAAATGATGATGTAATGTATATTTACTTACATTTCAAGCAACAAATTAGAATTATCATTAAACAAAATTGATAAAAATTGATGCAGTTTTTATGAAAAATGGAAAAAGTGCTAATTTATCAAATAGCAAATATTCTGCACTTTAATTTGCACTAAACTGCAATTTTCATATCAAACTCTTTAAACAATTCAGTAATTATGCATTTAACTGGGCTCCATGAAAAGGAAATTGTATGGCTTGGTGGTGAGGGCTCTACTTTCTTAATTGGCCTGGACCTTAATTCCTTTCTACCTTGCCAAAACATGCTACCTGAATGGTACCTTGACCCCTGCATGCTTTCCCTAAAGTCCACAACTGCAATTGAAGTTTTAAATTATTGGAAATATACCAATACTCCGGTGTTCCATTATCACCCACTATACACCGATTCTAAGGCAACTTACCCCTGGACATTGCTGCCTAGTCCTTATTTCGGCCATGGTCCCAGAATGCATAGCGGCACATAGGGAAAGCGCTATGTGCCGCTATGCATTCTGGGATCCCATGGCCGGAATAAGGACTAGGCGGCGATGTCCAGGGCTAAGGTGCCCGGTCACCCTCTACACTATATTAAACATATAATGCTGTTTTTTCAGTACCGTCATTTTTTACTTAACATTACACAATTAATATTATCATCCAAGCAATGCAATCATTTCCCATTACTGCAAAAGTTTATTTTAAGGAAGTTGTGATGTTTCCGAACTTTTTTGGACCTTCAAGCCCTTTTAGCAATAACATTGCATTAGTGATCCGCCCACCCTCTTCATCACAAATGTTAGTATCAATGCACACATTTAATTTCACAACTACTGAAGTAAGGGAGATGGGTTCATAGTTATTTGGCTTCTTAGAAGAGCCTGTCTTAAAAATTGGGAAGGCATTTGCATTTTTCCAGTCATCAGGAAGATTGCCAGAGTAAATGTAGTCAATGGTTGCAATAATTTTGACAAAAATACATTAATCACTGGAGCCAGTTCCTTTAGGACTCTTGGTGACATGTTGTCAGGACCAACATATTTTTGAGTAGATAGTGCTTCAAGAAGTTTCAGGACACCATCACTAGAATTAATAATCATTGCAAAATTAGGTAATATTGGATTTTCTTTACCAAAAACTTTTGGTGGTCTCTAAACCACCAAGGTTTGTTAACAGCTGAAATGACTTTCCTAGAAACTTCTTTCAAAATAATTAAATTTAATTTTATTGTTAATTACATACTTATGAAAATAGTGGTTGTTAAATTATATTGACAACTAAAATCGTTGGCTCAAGTAATTGGTTGTTTTGCTGGATAAGTTCCCAATCCTGTGTTGTTGTCTTGATGCGAGCCTAGGATGAAGTTGGAGACAAAAGCAAAAAATTGCGGGAAAACGTGCTTGAGTGGCGGCACCAAGTAGTGAGGGATGCCACAGTACTCCCCCAGTGGTTAATGTTACCGATTAGGAAGGGTAATATGCCAACCGGAACGTGTGGCATACTCTGTGGCCATGGCAAACTGAGATGGCGAGCAAGGCGGAGCATAGAAGGGCGATCGAGAAGAATGCTTTTAGGGAACGGAGAGGCAGGAGGGGCATGCCAGGGGGAGAAGGGGATGACGAAGGGTGAAGAACAGATGGTTGAGGTAACAGAAGAAGGGTCATGAGGATCATTGCTTAATGCCAGGGTGATATTTCCAAGAGCATTTCCATTTAATGTCTCCCAGTCATCATCAGCATCTTCTGGTTGAGGGCTGGATGTAACACTCCAGTCCTTCTTTCATAAGTAAAGCCCGCACTTTTACTTTCCAGGTTGCATAATTTCCTCCATCCAGGAGAGGCACCAACAATCGTCCAAAACTGACTCCTGATTCAGCCATAATTTAATGTAGGTTTGTAGCACAAAATGCACAAATTACATTGAAGACAATAGTAATACTCTTGTAGCAAAGCATTTTGTTTGTTGCACTTTCCCATTACACCAGACATGCCCCCAACTCTTCTATTAAAAGTAATATGTTCAGATAACTTACTGTCATCTTTAGAGAACATTTCATTCCCAATACTAAAATCTGTTTTTCTGGGTTCTGGTTACTAGTATGTCACTGCCATTATGCAATGTATCCTTTGAGTTTGTGATCTCATTCTGCTGCATTGTAAGGTCTGCAAGCATTTTAGTCCCACAATAGCTCCCTTAAAATAAAAGCACATTAGACATACAGAAATATAAGTAATTCTGATTTTGCATACCTCTTTAGATGAAGAACTGTTTATTAGGTGCTTTTAATAATCACTCAGTGCAGGATGGGAGGCTAAAAGCAAAATAAATTTATAGTTATTTTCAGATTAATAGCAAAGACATCACATATTTTTATCTCCAAGTTGCATGGAATTTACTAAAAATTTAATTTATAACAAGTGGTCCTGGTATTAGTTTGATAAAATTCTTATTTGAACATATTTTTAATTATCTGAGTCAATGTAGGAAGAGGCAAGAACTCAGATAAATTTCACTATTTTTATACTTATATGGAGTTTTATAAATTTATCATCTTTAATGTAAAAATGCATAAATGGAAAATTACATGCCTTCATTATAATGCTATGATATATATATATATATATATTAATATATTTCTTTAATAGCATTATAGTATACATTAAGTTCATTAAAAAATATGGTGTTTTATTGAGTAATGAGGGAATTTTTATAAAGGCTGTAGCTTAAATATATATGCAGCCTAATCACATTTTAATTGTTGGTAAGAATGACATCCATTCTTTAATATTAGTTAGTCTTTTGCTATCTTCAGTTGCATGTTTAATTCATACAATTACATATTTATGTAAATCACACTAAATTCATTTATTGGGAAACTCATGTGGAAACTTACTTTGAAATGTATTTTTCAATATCACTATTGTTGTAATACTCTAGCTGTGATCAAACATATTGTTGATGGGATGTTCCTGCTTCCATGTCAGAAGGTAGATATTCAGCAACAACGTCAGTATTTTTCGGCTTAAACCCAAAAGGTCTATTCCCATGTCACCTGGAATACTTTTAGCATTAACTTCAGCTGGACTAGCTATAGCTGTAACCATTGAATATAATCACACATTAGCTTCCTGAAAGTTATTAAAACATTGTTTTTATTGAAATTACATATTAGTTTCATTTATCTTCTAAAATGTTTTACATACGTATGATTTGTAGATTTCAGAGCAGATTATTTTTGATGGAGGAGCTTCTTTAAATTATTTATTAGCAGAATGCTTTTTGTCATAATCCTTAATTATTTCTTCAAAATCATCTAGCTGCAGTTTTTCCGTATTTGCTCAACTTTTTTTAACTTTGGTAAGCCTTGCATTGTTAACAACACGTTTGCATCCGGCTATTTTTGTTGAACTTTTTTTGGCTATCTTCATCACTACTGGAAGACTCTTCTGATTGCATAATTCACAGCATAATTGAAGTCACTTTGAATAATGTTGAATCCAACTCATCTGGCACCAAGTAGAAGCTGAGGCTCTACACCAGAAAGCACTTTAGGAGCTGCAAATAAAATGTTGACTAAGGATAGCTGTTGAAATTAATTCTACAAATATAACAAGACTGTATCATACATACTTCCAAGTTTTAAAATTTTGCAAGAGTAGAACGAGCCATCACAATGAGCTGTAGTTATTTGACCCTTCCTTAAGCTTTAGATAGGTTTTCACATCCTGTAAAGGACAATTTCCCATTGATTTTCTTATGTCCATAATACATAAACTGATTGACATGCTTCTCCTTTTGGAGCAATTTTAAAAGTTTTAACAAATAATGCTATTATTAACTATGGAATATTTAAGAAAAAATGACAAAAATATAAAAATGTTTAGCAAAAATCTTATATGCTTGATGGTGCCCACTGAAATCCTTTGTTTAGTAAATGGGCACCAAAACTGTGCATGGAGCTATCACTAGAAGCATTTTTCTTAGCAGACACTTTTTAGCTTTGGCTATGCAGCAGACCTCTACTAAAAACAGCCTATTACAGCTATTTACAAAATGCAAAAGGCAATTGTGGATGGCAACAATGCAGCACACCCACTTCCTTAGGCTATGCTAGCTCTCATGGTGGATGCCTTAGGTTTTGGTTTGAGTGCTGCACTCAAAAATTTTGTTAATGATTGCTGGAATTGCTGGCTTTCTATAAAAAAAATCAGTGACCACATTAGACCACATTATATTATTTGCAATAAAAAAACTTTGGGCCGTGCTAGAGGACCAAAATTTTATGCTTTTCACTGAGCATAAACCAGTCTTTGACACTGCAAAAGGTTAGTTAACCATCCTTGCCACGACAAACTTGCCGATTGGTGTTTTTGTCCAAATCAGTCATCAAATACGTGGCTGTAACTGTCCAGCTTCGAAACAGCTACTGTGTTTTCTCTCTATGGACTACATCACCCTCACTGCTATTTATGCCAAATGATACCGAACTTAAGGCAACCAAATTTAACCTGTAATGCTGGCATCTGCATCTTTACACTGATTTATGACATATCTGTGATGAATGTTTGGCATTTTTAAACCAAACAACACTTCACAATTAGTATATAGCCTATAAATACTAAGGTTAAGTTTCTACCTTCAGAGTACAACAGTAGAAGCTTTCCTCCTTGGACAGATTTAGCTGGACTTGTGCTAAGAGCAAAGTTGCAATCCAAATAAAGTTTTCCAGAAGCTAGGAAAACTAATTGTGAAATTAAGTAGAAAATATAAAACCAAAGTTTTGATATTTGAATCTTGCAATATTTACTTCAACTTTAACAAAGTTACAAAAAGGCACGAACACTTGGATCTACATTACCAGATTGAGATCCCCAACAAGAAGTACAAAGGGCTACAGGTATATAAACCCTTGATTTCAGTTGATGGCGTTCCCACCATCTCTAGATGCCCATTGGTTTGTGCCAAAAACATATGCAGTGCCACCTGGTGGCCAAAACTCGCATTAAAACATAAAATCATGTCACTAGTCCATGTAGGAGAGCTGTTGCTTCCCAGCAAGTCCTGGATGGCGCCATATTCAAATTAACAGCCTCCCCATACGAAAATGTTCTGTAGAAATTCTGCAGAATATATTGTCAGTCCAATTTATGCAGAAATGTTTATGCAGTAT
>JAUJYV010001833.1:0-15202 GCA_033995625.1 Ophyiulus pilosus
AGAAAACCATCCTGGCATGCTTTTTTAATGGGCTCCTTAAAATTTGTGCAAAAAGTTGTTGATACATAATGCAGTCTGATTGTGTTTGAAAACGTCATATTACTGCCTGACGTGTATACATGTAGGGGTAGCACAAACAAGGAGTATGTCAAATTTGATTATTTATGGAATTCTAGCGGAACTTTAAAATGGAATTTTCAACTCCCCATACATCACATTTTTTAGCTGTTGCCACCGAATGTTTTTAACCTCACATACTTGTACTCTTAGTGAATGCCGAATCACTGGAGCAGTTTTACCTTATTGTGGTATTTCGCTTTAAATGTTCTAATAATAACATATCTGATGACAGGCAAAACATAGCAGTCTCAAACATAGTTGTGAAAAATTGTTTAATGACATTTCTTAATGCAATCACTTCTGAGCAATTCACTTATTTGTCGGATATAAGTATATGTATCGTAAAAAATGTTCGTAACGTTGAATTTATACTCCACCTCAAAGACAATGGCGATACTGAAATAATTAGTCTTTGTTGCCATTTCGTAGAAGTTTCAAAATAAAACCTACAGTAATGCTTTGTGTGAATTTTATGTTCTGTAGGAAGCTTGTGTTATCACTGCTTTTATAGCTTATGGAAACTCATCAAACAGTTCTATTCTCTTCATCAAATGATGCTTTCCAAAAAATGTACTGTTTCAGGTATAGGGATTAGCGTCCCCTCGATGGTGTAATCGCCCATTGCAAGTAAAGTGTATGGGCTTGATGATTGAGGCTAATTAAAATTCTTGAATTAATTGTCGTAAGGCTTTATATGTGGAATATTTAAGTTGTTATGAAATTTGTTAGTGTTAAATGTACGACGAGTGTGCACTTTCGTTAATACCATGAGCCAAAGTTGCATGGGTGGAATATCGATGCTAAGTAGCCAGGATATTGTAGGAACATCGTTGTAAATTAATTTAGTCTCTAAAGGTAGGTAATTTAGCAATTACGACAGTTGAGTTTTAAAAATATAGACGTAATTACGACTGTTTCGCAATTCTTAATGCAAAATCCGACGTAATTAATGGCTTGTCCAGGTCTTGTACTATCGCACTTTCAGAATTGCACGAGCTATCAGGACAGCGCAGCTTTTTGGATTAATAATTCTGTCCATGCTTCCTTGCCAGCTGAGCCACAGAACTTTCTTGCTAAATGAAGATAAAATTCCCTGCTGAGAATTCTTACTCTTTAAGAAAATGATGATTGCAATGGGATGAAGAATTCACGGTTTGATATTGAACCTAATTAGTTTTAACTTAAAATCGATTAAAAACAACTTCGGTATAAATGGAAAGGGATCCCTCAGGGGAACGGAAATCATCCGGCCCTTTTGCTCAGATTGAACAATTTATTTTCTTTAATCGCTAAATGAAATCTTGCAGTCGATGTTTATTTTTTTCCCTCCCATTCTGCCATGATTAACCATCGCTTCAGAGCCCCGCTTACTCCATTAATTAAAGTGGGCTTACAGTGAGCATCTAGAACATAAATTAGATGTACTATAGATTGACGCCGGGAATATCTGCTTTCCTTAAATTCCTTACTTGATATTAATTACTTTTTGTTGTTTTCGTATTAACCGAGATTGTAACAGCCTCACCCGTTCTAGTGACGGGTAATTTGCAGATTATCTCATCCATTTTGCTGGATCAAGTCGACGCACAA
This sequence comes from Ophyiulus pilosus, assembly GCA_033995625.1. Classification (NCBI taxonomy): domain Eukaryota; kingdom Metazoa; phylum Arthropoda; class Diplopoda; order Julida; family Julidae; genus Ophyiulus; species Ophyiulus pilosus. The sequence continues at coordinate 1,711 of JAUJYV010001833.1, forward strand.
TGCACTTCCCTCGACTCCATACATTGAATAAACCCTTTATCACCGTTCAAAATCAACGTGGTTTTTTTACACATTTTTTTAAAGATGCCAAAGTGAATAGAATATTGCGCGAAATTTTGCTGATGAAGCATTCCTGATAAAGCAGTTTTGCTTTACTTACTATGGTTAAATGAAATTTGATGATGAAATTGCTAGCAATAACGAGAAGAAAAAATCATACAATAACTACATTAACAAAACCCTCTCTATTATTAATCTGATAGACAACGACCATTGTTATAATTTAATACATAATGAATGCTTACATGATATTGCCTTACGATTGTAATTACTATACTGCGTTAACATTTGAGCTATTTTGTTGTTGATAATTACATCATTGGTGTATAACTCTCTTCTTCCCAGAACATTTATTTTGCACTTTTCAGGGTGGGGAAGACATATAGGTATATGGGCCATGTGCAGTACGACCATATGCTTTATTCTATATATGGCTAGACTATAGGAATTGAACACATCTGTATTTATAAGGCCATATTAGCACATGCATGGCTATAAATGCCAGTATTCCTGTATGTTCACATAGGGTTTAAACTTAACTACTGGTATATTTATGTACACCAGAAATAGTACACCATTCGTGGCTTATCTGGTTCATATGGAACCTCGGAGTCTAAGATTTTCAAGTCTAAGACTATAAATGGCTAAATGATCAATCATTCAAAGACTAAATATGGTCCACATATGGTACATAAAAAAAAATGCGGCAAAACGAAAATTTTTGAAAATTCCAGAGTAATTTCTTGCTAAAACGAGTGATGCAAAACAAGTCTGGAAAAGTCTCATCTGCTATAAGGCTATGGTTATAAGTGCATGTGCTAGCTAAACCTACCCTAATTTCTGGGTTGACAAAGCTCTATGTTCTGGAAAATTAGAAATTAAAAGTGACTTTCACTAAAATGCATTTTCTGCTCCTCCATTTTCTTGTCATATGGCGTTTGTGTTAAACCAGGGCTTGTCTTGTGTTCATGTGTTTGCAAGTTTGTGGATTTCGGAGGAACTCTTGTCATTAATTGTTTATCCCTGATTCCCATCTTTGTCACGATGTCTTTCTCAGACGGTACTAGATTTTTTTTTCTGCCCCATTTCGAGCGAACTATCTAATTAAGCCACCAAAGACGAGGAGGGGGGCAGCTGCGTAACTGCATTTTGCGCTAATTAATTCCACCTTGTAGGAATGCAGTTTGCTGCACCATCTTCGCTCCCATTTGCTTTCAAGCTTCCATTGAAATGCTTCTGGACAAATTTGGAAATCCTCCGGCTTTTGTTCAGGTTCCATCCCATTGTGAGTGCTTGAATAGGTACGCGTTGCCAGCTGCTTAAATTTCGAATGTACGAACTATTGATTGAGGCATTTTGAGATATTCATTTTGTTAAATATTAGGCTGCTTCAACCACTGGTCTATGCATGATGATTCACGATTTTTCTCTTCTTTCAGATCTGGAGGAAACCTGGCAATTATGAGGGCCGAATAGACCTGTCCAATCCATTCTAACGAATTGATGAAAATATCAAAAGCAGCTCTGTCTGGTTTCGAAATTGGTCTGGAGGCATTTTAACGAGAAGGTAAGGTAACGTGCTGTTTCAACGCAATGAGTGAAATGATGTATGCGTACTATGCTAAAATTTTCCCCCAAAGTTCTGCCATCAATCCATTAGCATTGGTTCAAAAACTTCAGAATGAGAGCTCTTGCACAGGTTTGCATATTCATGCCATATATGCATTATTTAGAAGTAGTGTTAAAAAGTTTAAAGCAAGTACTCCACTTTGCAGAACACGTACTGTCAAGTATAGGGTGCAATTTTCAGCATTGCATGCCTTCACTCTCTTCAAGATATCCACAAAATGCATTCTCTTGTGCGAGTGCCTGTCACATTTAACTATTTCGGTCTGTATCAGGTTAATTCTAAGAATTTGTTGGAAGCCCCAATGAACTGTTGCGGTAGTTTTGATCTTTTTAAATGCAGCTTCTTTTTACGAATATGGGCTTGTGAATTGCAATGTGTTAATTAAATTTGCAAAGAATATTGGATGTTGTAGTCTTGAGAGGTAATATGTATGTATTAAAATCAGGAATTGGAAAAAAAGGACCATACATACCTGTATGTAGGCTACTGTATTTATACAGGGTGGTCCACAAGTTACTACCTCGCTTCATGACATGATATCACACAAAATGCAAGAGATTAGGTGAAATATGATACCGGTCGAAAGTGGTCACGGATCCAAGAAGACTTCAATTAACGAGGAGTCCAAATGTGACCTGGCCATCATTTCAGATAATATTCACGTCTGTGCCTCCAAATCTGTATGTTGCAGTGAAACTCGTGCTCTGCAGTGAAGCAGCTTTTACGTTTTGCAGTGAAGCTTATGCGTTTTACAGTGAAGCTTATGTGCATGGCAGTGAAGTTTGTGTATTGCGGTGAGGTCAAAATGAATGTGATGAAACATCTCTTAACATGCAAATATATTGTCATATATCAGGTATATGATAACCATACATATGTGGAAATTGCATTTTTCCTTAATACAAAAGGAAACCACCCTGTATATATCGTAGTCCTAAACAAACTGCAAGATCCAGGCCCCAACAACAAGGCCATGATATGATTTTATCCTGTACCATAGGCAATGCAATTAATGGCTTTGCGATACTCATTATGCCAATTTTCCAGAGTGCTAATATCCGTCACAGGAAGCGACGTCACGAAACACACTCATTAAATGTAGTATTTCCTGCGATAATGACCGATATGCTTGGATGGATTTCGTAGTGCACCTCATTTGCAATCAGCAGCAATTGCTAGCTGAAATTGGCAAATTTTGATTGGACTTTTTACTCTTTGATCGGAATAACCGGATTTTGATTGGGCCCGATAAAGAGAGAAAGTACATTTAGTTCGCTTGAGCAAAATAGCACATTCCCAACCGTTTGCTTCATCAGTTGCCTTCATCACATACAGTTCACCACTCGTCCAAGCCAAGGTATTTTTGAAGGTAATGATTGTACTCAAATTGCTTTCAACTCCTCTTTAAGACCCATGTCGCCAGGAGCGCTTCATGAACATTTCACGGGTGTAAAAAACACACAATGTTGATGGTTTTATTTCCGTGTAATGTATTCCGTCTTTGCATCTCCGGCACATGAAGTCTTCTAGCTATCCTTGCATGATTTATCCCACCAGCTTTAGCCTTATGATAATTTATTCATAAATCCGTGTCTAACTAAGCTCTTAAATTCTAGTATTAAATGCAGGGTAAAAGTAGGCTATGTTATGCGGAATCCTATATGGCAGCTTCTTTGTCAAGTAACTCATAAAATACACATGACAGCACCAGTGCGACATTTTAAAGGATGGTAGAAACTCCATTAGAGATGGTTATTTGGAAAGGCAATTCTGTGCCTCTCTTAACAGAAGATTGGAGCCAAGGGCTTGGGCAGTCTGTCATATTGGTATTGCTTTAAGTTCTGGAAGCACACCCTTTAACCATTGATTTTGCATAGGGAGGAGGGCGTGGCCAAGCCTCCATATTGAGACCACCCTTTGATCATGGTTGCCAGGTTGTGCAAAGGGATCAGGAGAAGAACTTAATGATTCCGAAGTAATTTATCAGTAGCGGAGTATTTGGTGGAATAAAGCAGATTGCGAAACCCTGTAGGCTTCTGCAATTTCTGCTTGTATTACTGATTGAAAAGCTGATGGAATTGAAATACCCATAATACTTTGCACAAAATAACAATTTGCCTTAATTAAGGCAAGATAAGAGTCAATACCCTAAATGGTATAAATTCAAGACGATAGTTTTGGGTTTAACCAAGGAACATATTGACAATATTTTCCTTTCCCCACCTGCAATAATATTTTGTTTTCTAAAATTTCGTTGTATAACTTTTGAGAAAATGTTTTGCTAAAATATCACTGACCTGACTTTAATATGCCTGTGTGAAACCTGTAGTGTATTTCTTCGGTTTCGCCTTGCATTTTTCCTCTACAAGAAGTCATTTCATGCCTGCTGGGAGAATTTACTAATTGCTAATTGGAGTTCGCTAATTGCAATGCTTCCAATTCGTTCCCACATGCCTATACGTTCACTGATGGAGGCTCGTTAGAAAAATGTCGTTAAGGGAGAAATTGTTCCGTTTATGAAAGACGCATTTGAGAAATATGTGAGAAATGCATAATCCCACATACTTTCGGGATAAACGATTCATAAACAAGTGTCAATGTCAAGAGAAGAAAAAATAACATTAGCACGTTCCACTTAATTTGAATTATCTAAAGTGTATACTGGTGTTTTACTAGACCTGTATTATAAAATAATTTTCAAAACTGTAGACCACGTTAAGTAATGTATCTGTGTTTTTTAAGAAAAGTGCCTTGGGCCCCATTCTTTTTTGCTGTTCATTATTGATTTCCCCAAAAATCTAAATTGCAAATCAACTCTTTGCTGATGACTCCACACTATGATAAAGTTCAAAGGAAAAGTCACTAGTAAGTTCTACAAAAAGATCTAAATGTGCTAGCTATCTGCTTGGTGGGATTTTCCCATAATGGGGAAAACTATTTTGCACAACGAAGGAACGAGCTAGAACTTGTCTAGCCTTAGGACCAGAATGATTTTATTAAAAAAAGACACGATGTAAGTTCATGCAAGACCCACCTTCACCTCGAAATGCTTTCAACTGAAGTTGTTGCTGAAGCGGTCTTGTTTACATGACTTTTATGGAAGTAGATTATGGCTTGACACCCAGTGCCATTAATCATCTTGGCTTTTCAGTGAAGCACGTAGAACGCCCTCGTCTTTCGAATGGCTGCAAAGCTTGCAACTAATGGCATATTGCTCTCGCATAGATTTCTGGAGCCCAAAGTGGGTTTCATTACCTCGAACGTGTAATTTGAATGCAGAATTTTAATCCTGCACTAAAGTGATAGCTTTGGCAGCATGGATCTGATACTTCGTGTTATAAATTTACGTGTTTTTTTATTATTATTTCAGGTGCCAGGCATGCCCCATCTCTCTTATGAATCATGTTAGCGTGGTGGCTCCGTTTGGTCGCATGGACGCCTATCTTCTGTAAGTATAGTCCAGTTTTCGTGCATCATTTCACCACGTGATAACCTATAAATTAGCTAGAGTAGTTGCTTAGTTTATTCCTCGAAACCGTCTATTCGCCTTATTTCCTTTGGTGGGCGGAATTTCGTTTTATTAGCTCGATACTGCCCTGCGCCCATTCACCGAAACTAGCTGCATTATATACCATAAGCTTCCTTATACGTACACAGGATTTCCTCACCATAGCTAACGCCATTCTGGAGTTCCTTTTTCGGTTAATTCGCCATTTTCCAAAAATCCTTAAATCCGGTATTTCGGCATAAAATATGAAATCCTTATAGGTGGAACGTTCAATTGACCTTTAAAGGGTGTTCCATCCCTTCGGACCAAGGTCGATTAGGATCCTGGAGAGCTAACTTTTTGATTAACTTGGCTTTTGAAACACCACCTGCGGAATTTTCATTAATTCCTGGTGGAAGCTTCATTATCATGCTTTTTTAAGAAATTCATCTAAACACTTTTATCTAGAATGCAACCCCGTTGAATGAAAACCCCAGCGCAAAAAAGTTTTGAGTGCTCCCTCTTATGACAATCATGTATGCCATTGTTTTTGTTTTATAATTTGTGTATATCTGTCAGACTACACTGGTATATTGAATTACTGAAACTGTGTCTTATGTAATTACTGGTTCTGAAATGCCCTAGCTGTTGCAGGAAGAAAGAAACAATAGGAAAAACAACAAACCAAAATCCTTATACTGTATAACAGTCGAAAATTCAATTAAGATCATTGTCTTGAAGGTTGTCAAACTGGAGATGCGATTTTTTGTGGGAATATGTACTACGGTTAAGAGAGTATCTTGCCGTTAAATTTTCACTTGTCTATAAAACACGGAATGCACTGAACATGATGGTAAAATTGGCACTAAACACCAAAAGTTTTTAATATCATGAGATTTTCTATAAACTGACATGGCACACCTGAGGATCACTCATGACATGTCGGATGAAAAACACACTTCCGTCAACACAAGGGCACTTAAAGCGCCCCGTTAAATACAATACCCCTCAAGATCTAATGACATTTCGTGAATGGAAATCATCAGCGGTTAATCGGACGTGTGAACCGGTCATAAAAGCTAGCTTACTTTTACTTCTTGACTTACTTAATTACGATTTTGCATCCTGGGGCTATAGCTAGTGGTAATAGGAAGCTATTTATTTGTCTTGCATTGGCCTAGTTAATGATTATTTGAAACCACGTTTTTTGCACCCATTGGAAGGTTGCATTGTCAATGCACCATTTTGATATTCAAATATGCAGGGTGTTTTTCGTCAATTGTCTACTATATGTTTTACCCTAGTCAAACATTGAGTTGATGGCTGACAACTTTACAAATATCGCGAAAGATCTGTGAAGAGAATCGAATATCCGTTACTTGTCTGTTGAAGCATAGATAGGCTACAGAACATATTCACATTATGTATGGACACACAATCGAAATGCATTTTTGTTGATAATTTTTTTGACAACGCGATTTATATCAAAATAATATGAACAATTTTACTGATAAACCACTTTTGGAAAGGGTGTCTTCAAGTGGCATGATGTGGTGAGAAGATGAGCTGGATTACGTACATAACACTAGATTCAAAAAAGTGATCGCATTCCGCATAAAGTATCGCGTTTCTGTACTCAAAAAAATGCAGTTTGGTAATTGCAATGTGTGTTAAATGACCAGTAATTGCGTTTTGATTCATCGTTCTTTGTTGTGAAATCGAATCCGTGAACCCACCAACGTTGTGGCGAACACGCCCTGTGCTTTGGCACAATGCCCTCAAAATAGGACCCGCCTTTTCTGCATTCGGCGAACAAAGCCCTTAAGTATAATTAGGTAAAATTGCGGTGTAGTAGGCTTGAGGCCAATAGAGCAATCTGGAAGAAAGAACGAGAGAGAATAACCGAATTAGAGTAAAAAATATCCCGAGTAAAGCACCGACGTCGCGTAGGTTTCCACTCTGAATTTGCCATAAAAATAGACCGATCAATCGATAATGGTAACAATGTTTTGGATTTCTATAATGTGTGGAACGGAAATAGGGCTGCAGTAAGAATATGCAGAATGTTGAGAAGAATTCCATTATTGCGGAAAAGATTTGACACTGAGAGATTGACAAGAGGCTAGGAGTAATCACAATAAGATGCGCTGTAGGCAAATATGGCATTGGGATTGGTAGGGATGAAACATGTTTTTTTTGGTTTAAGACTACGCCATTTTGAAAACTGTTCAGAAAGATTTTCGTTTCTTGGATGGCTGACAACAAAACCCGCTGTGGTATTGACTGAGTCGAGAAGACTGAACAGGTTGTCCCAGGGAAAATTAATTGTTAGTTGAGCATGATCCCAAACATAGATATTTTTCTTGGCTGTGTTGCCCTGGAGGATGTCTCAGGGCATCCAAGATGGTTATCATATTTAATCGAATTTGGCGTTTTTATCACATAGTATACATGACTAACTTGAAGTATGGACGCCATGTTGTGTCCATCGTTCTGTAATGGGATCTGTAAGATCTCTTTCTGTGAAGCTTGTTATCAACCGTTTTGCTGCTGTCGTTGATACAATAACAAGAACCAAAATCAATATTAATTCCCTGAATCAGAAGATAGGGTAGATGATTGTAAGATGGTGTCTGGGAATCTCGAGTTTCTAGAATCTTAAAGCTGGAGAGTGTGGAATTGAAACACCCGTGGGAAGCCCTTGTTAAGGTGTTAAGTACAAACGAAGTCGTCGGGTTGTTGGATTCAGTGCATGACATATTTTATCAGGATGTCGTATGCATGGATTTTTGCGTTTCAAAAATGTCGTGGTGGAAAGACTCGAAATCTTGCGAAACATCTGCTACATTCTGTCAAAGTAGATAATTGCAAATAAAAGTGGTTTTTTTTAGGATGGGAAGAGATTTGGCTTAGTTCATTCGAACATGAGACAATTCTATTTTCATTTGATATCTTTTTTTTCCCTCTTCAAAACCTGCATAGAGGATTATACGAAATGTTCACGAAATTTTAACACGTTACATAGCCCACACCCAGATAGTATAGATACAACTAGGATTTAAACAGATAATACACCTGTTTTTATCTGCTCTACCAGTCTAGTATTTCTATTCATGTAATTTTGAGTATTTCAAGATGGAAACAAGCAGTTAAACATCCTTATTTTCATCAACTTCATCTAATATAATATTAATGTGTATAAGGGAAACAAGTACATTGGGAAAATTAGAGATATCCAATTATGCTCAGTGAATGTAAACTTTCTGGTTGGGGGCAGATAGAAAAAAACTTTGTCCCATTTGGCACAGTAATAATTTGAATTAGGATTTCTGAAGTCATTCTACTATTCAAGATTATTTCCCTAATCAGATGTGTATAGGTAATCAACATTTGGAAAATGTATACTTTGCCAACGAAATTTGTAAATTTACGTCAAAGCATCATATACTTTTATGATACAAGTAGCACCTGTAGCATGTGTGCCTTTCTGGAATATCAGCATGGTGTTACAGTACAATACCATTCTGTTTACTTATCCGGAATGAGCAACAATGCGGTTTTAATTACTTGACTTCTGGAACTAGTGACAAATAAGAATAATGGAAAAATGAAGATTTTTGTGAAAAGTCGGAAGACTTTAATTCCCATTTATGCTAATTATGTATTTAGGATAAAACTTTCACGAACTTAATTTTTTTCGCCTTTTTACTACGAATAGGTCTTAAATCGATTTTATCCGCTGGTTGCATTATTCACTGTTTTAGGTATTTATTATAAAAATCCTTTTTTCATTCTATTAGGTTTCATTAAATATTCATACGCTAATTACGCATAGATACTCAAACTCGGCGCTGTCAAATAGTATTTCTTGTGCTTCAAGGACGCGAATTAGGTTTTCCACTGATTATGGGAGGGATTATTTTCTAAGGGATTGGCTATATAAGCGTAATGATGCACTAATGTACTTTAGTTGTGATTTTAATGGGCTGCATCCTTATTTACTGAAATATAAAAATCTTAAAGAAAGGATTACTAATTGGGATAATGGTTCTGCTCTTCACGGCCCCATTATCAACCTCTTTCAACTTACCTTGCATAATGGGTTCAGACAAAAGATATGAGATTAATTTCTTTCTCCAATATTACTTGTTTTAGTTGCCTTTCTCTCCCTCTTTCTTCAAATGCTATTTTAAAATAACTTTCATTGTTCTAAGAAGGTTATTTATTTTACTATTCTTAACTTTGATTTTCTTTCCTAATTTATTTCCTAACAAGTGTTTAATTGAAATTGGGTCCATGTAGTCGGAAATTAATTAGCAACATGTTTGTTTTAAATCACGAAGATGGAGTATACATAATCATATTGAACTGATTACAATATTTGAAATATAGGCTGCATTGATAAAATTGTGTCGTTAATTAAATTTAACGAAGTCCTCTGCAATAGTTTATAAAAAAGTAGGGTAATAACAAATCAAAATATGTTCAAACAATTTCTATACCAAGCAACATTTTCATTTATCAAAGATGGTGCAAATATATAGTGGATGTTAATTTAGCTTAATCTGAAAGAGATGTTACCACGAAACCTATTTTAATCATTGAAACTGGCAACATTCTTCTTGTTTACGTGCAACTGTTAATTGATACGTTTGAATCTCTGCTTTTATATAGTAGTTTTCAAAGCCGTCAAGCCTTATTCCAGAGTGGCTTATAGTACGCAGGCAAAGACATGCCCATAAGTACCGGCAGTATTTTCTTTTATGCGTGCACGTATTCCGAGTTGGTATATATATATATAGGAGAAGGCATTTGATAGTAGTTAATTCTTTGGTTTTGAAATATCATCCATCAAGTGTTTTTAGAGACAGCTGCAGCTAATGGGAAAACTAGAAAAGTAGGGTTCTGCTCTTTCTTATAGGTTTATGTTATTATTGCGTATACCTCTCTACCTAAGCTTGTAATCCTCGACTTTTACTAAGTCTTTACGAGCAGCAGACAGGGAAGAAAAATGGCTGAAGTTACGTCTTCACTAAGGCCATGCGCAGTATTTACACTGTGCTGGCAATTCGCATGACTTGTTTATCTTTTAGGTTGAAACTACCTGTAAGCTGATGCGTCCCGTTTCTTTTAAACCTATCGTCATGGGTCAATCAATGAATATACTATGACACTTGAGAGCAATTTGACACTAAAGTAATGCGTTTTCACAAATTAGCAACACGAGAACCATAATTCTTGCCAGAATTCAATTTTTTACTGTTACTCTGGATAAATATAAGACCTTATAACGGTTTGTAGGCCTTGAGAAAGTTCTAAGTACTGTGCATATGGAGTGGCCACGAGGGACGTTCATTAATGAATGCTGCATGCTGATTTTGCATGTTTGTAGTAACGGCTGTGTTGAATGCCATTTACGAACGTTCTAGCCGTCTTTTACCATTGACGTCTTTTTGGTGGCCACGTTTAAATAGTATGATCCTGTGTGTACAAAAATATGCACAAAGACAACCCTTTAAACCATTATGTTCACTTTGTTCATTGGGTAGTTCAATGCGCGGCTCCTCCTTTCCTGCCAATAACGTTTAAGTACAAGTATAAAGACGTTGGCATGCTCAAACTGTCTATTACAGGTCTGACAGCGTGATGTCAAAACCTTTCCCACAATTTGGTCATTATTTGTAGATGGAAAGATTTTCGCAAAATGTTTCAGGCTATTTCGTTTGAAATTGGGAGAAAAGTCTGAAATCTTCAAACTCATCCTTAATAAGAGAAAAAATATGTCACGTGCTGCTGCTATACATACAAGCATCCGATGTTAGTAGCTACCCTACGGGCGGTACCGGTTGCTATTCGAAATCCATTGGAAAGTAATTGAAAAATAAGTCATGTGGAATTTGGATTTTTTGGCCGTTCTATCCAACCATGCATATGCCTTTGTGAGTCCACAATAAAAGTTGCTCTGGGGTTGTGGTGTTTTTTTGCTTCTTCTGATTATGAATTCCCCGGATTGCCATTGTTATGAAGATGCGCAGAATGCATTCTGTAAAATAGCCAAGACCAAATAAACGCGGGCTAGGAGCAGTAAAAATTGATTGTTTCTTTTTACTGCTATTGTTCTTGGCCAGACACGGATAGCTGATTTGGGGGGTGGGGGCACGGGTCATTCGGCTAACCAACCCTACCATTACCCCATTCGTTATTTTAGAGTCCCGCATTACCATTCTAATTAGAAAGACACGTATACAGTAGCAAACCTAAAGAGCTCTCATCACCGTTACAGGTAAGGGGCCTCAATACCCTACAGTCACGTGTTGGTACTTTTTTTACATTTAGCATTCCGGTCCAATCACGGCCATTTAGCTCAACTGGTCCATCATTTGTCGAACCCTGGATTCCCCCACGACTCGAAATTTCCCCCTGCCTGCCATTTATCTTTCCAATACCCTACAAATGGCCACTTTAGGGCACTTTTATAACACGCAGTGGCACTAGGTGTATACAAATAAGAACAAGGGAGAATTTCAGCCTCTTTCAAGATTCTGATCATGGTTTCAAATACGGTTAAAATAAGCTCTGTGCATAGGGTGCATCGTGACGGCATAGAAGATAAGCAGCTTTTTTTCATATCGTGAAATTTTATATTTGGATTTTTCTTTGGCTCCATCTCGTCCTTCTGTATGTATGCCGCACATGCATGGTTATGTAGTTAGGAAGATCTCCTATCTCCCCACAGCCGCCCTAAAATCTATACTTGAATTTGATGGCCCATTAGAATATGAAGTCGTTTTGTCGATGGCTCCCTCGAATAGCCAAAGGTGAGGTTTTGGCGTCAACGGCGTATGACTGGAATTTAAATTTTGAGGCCATTTTGGGGGAATTATCGCCAGCATACCGAATCACCGAAGTGCAAGTTCCGAGGCGAGTTCACGGCTTAATGCTCATTTTTGGGCAGAACTTATTTTTCGGTTCTATATGCCCGTCATAAAACGCACGACAACGATCTAAATGCGTGAGAATGAGTTCATAGATGGCATATTGGTTAAAATATTAGCGCCATCTATGACGCGTTTTATTTCGACGCTAAAAGAGGGTCGGTGGTTGCGAGAAAAGAATGAACTGGATTCGATGTTAACTTACTCTTCAAACCTAGCTTTACACAAATAACACATGAATGATGTTTAATTCACATGTGCTAATTGTAGATACTGCGAATTCATAATTAAAACTTGAAACTGTTTCTGATATCCTCTACTGTCCTCAATTTATTAATTGATGCTCCATTACTTAAATTGAGACACACTTAGGAGGACAAGGCGAGAAGAGCCTGGGTCTTTTTTTAAAATTACTTTATCTGGGGGATATAAATTGGTGGTTGGAATCTTCAAACAATCATCTGTGGTCGAAATTATCATCATCACACGAATGTTTTAGTGGGACATTGAACTAAATCGTATCCATGCTACTGGTCAATTCTTCTTCATGTTAATATCGCTGGAAAGCATTACCAAAAGAGAGCCCTAAGCCGATGCCACCTCAATTTAACGATCATGTTAGGTTTTCTTAAAGGTGATATTTCACCTTGAGTTAATCTTGGATATATGGACTTTAATTTCCACCCCTTAATCACATAGTGGTGTACTGGGTCTAAACATATTCATTGTCAGGATACAAATAGGACCCACCCACAACTACTGTACGAGGCAATCATTTAATTTTATATGAAATGGGTACACTTTTGTAGAGTACACGTATGTAGAAAAACCGCAGATACATTTTTGCGAAATACATGCGTATTAAAAGCTATTATTAAGCTACCAAAAACGTATTGTCTAATGTTTATGAGGGCCCACTTGTCAAGCTATGACAAGCTGACATGGTTACCATTTCGCCACTGCCACCACCACATGACATTCTCATGCTGACAGTAGTTAGTGTACTGAGTTGAATTGAATTAATAATTGATAATAGATTGACTGGATAATACGATTCGAATGTATCCATACCTAGTGTTTTAGCAACCTAATTTAAACATTAGCATGTTCTCCAAATATGGGAAAACTCCATTATAGCCATTGGTTAATGATTCAATGGGAGGCATGTGAAACCGTCATGCTGACGTTTGCTGAATAAAGTACAATGGCCGTTAGACGAAATCTGCAGTGTATAGTTCATTGATCGTGGATTAAATAGATATTGTTGCAACTTACTGTTTATTGCTGTTTTGCATCTTGGCGATGGTTTAGGAAAATGTATAATTTCTTGGAAAGTCTCGATTTAAATTTCACGGATTCTAACGCTGCCTTCGTATACAT
>JAUJYV010001834.1:0-15202 GCA_033995625.1 Ophyiulus pilosus
GCAGACCTGAATATAGGGAGGAAGAAATTGAGCGTCATGGCGTGACGTCACGCGAAGCCCCGCGTCACAGTGTTTTGATCACGTGACTGCGCCTTCCTTGCATTGCCGGAGTCATCAACCTCTAATGTGGTGCAGAAAGGGTTTTCAGTGTTATTTCGAGCCGATTTTACGTAATCAGTATCCACTTTTATTCGTGTTATATTATGACAATCTTTGAATTTCAATTTCCATCAGTGAAGCAATATTTCTGCTTGTTTAGCAAAGTTTATTGACGCCGAACCGTGTGTTTTCTCTCGACGATGATAAGTTAATACAGCAGCAGTGCATATATAACTCCTATCTCATGCCGGAGAAAAAAAGAAAAAAGTGCCTAAAATTGGGACAAGTCGTAAAATTCATGCCAACAGCTTAAAAAACAAATTTCGAACGTTGGACTTTTTAATTTACAAACGCGTCTTCGGTTTTTGAAATTCAAAAACAAACAAACAAAAAAATTGGGAATTATAACCGCGTGGATCTTGGATTACAAAAAAAAAAAAAAAAAAAAAAATCGGAGAAGATTTAATGCCAACCCTGGATTAATAATGCAAGGATTTTGTTTCATCGTTTTTTTCATGTGTGGAAATTGGTGGCCATGTAATATGTCATTCACCGAAAGCACCAAGATTTCTTCCGGCCGGTAAATGTTTTTTGTTTGGGCGCTAGAAATTCAAATTTGTAACTTCAATTCTGACCGAGGCGGAAAAAAAACACCGAAAAACATTGTTGGATTACTTCTGCATTTCAACGAAACGGGATAATTAATCTCAGAAAAAATACACAGCTTTCGGAGATGTAAACGCCAGCAACAATTCGCTAATATCGTTCCTTGGTAAGTACTAATTTCACTTTCAAACTTTAAAAAAACTTTACTGCGCAATTAGAAGCCTTCGAGTCGTTCAGTATAATCATTTAATTCAGAAGGTTTAACTCAAGTGTTGATAGCCGATGAACTCATAAATATTATCTGTTTTTAAACGTTTCCTTATGTTGCAAAATGTTTCATACATTACCATTGTTCTGATCAATGATAGTTTTAAACAAAAAGATTAAGTGCAATTAAGTGTGATTTTCAACTTTTGAGGCTTAAATAGGTGATCTAATATATCCCCGCATAAAAATATAATGTGTAACCGCATAAAATGTGTACCAGAACAAAATAGCATCTTTTTATTTGTATTAATTTGTGCTAAGTATTAATAATAACGAAATTAAAACTGTTTATCCTCTTATATATACTTCTCTCGTGAAGGTACAATTGGTACCTTCATCAGAGAGCTGGTGCCGCCAGCCGGAAACGCTGTTTAGTGGCCATTCAAATAGGAAGTCCCCACAAATTTCTTAAAAAAGGGACATTTTTTATTCCCCATTTTTTTTTGTCCCTGTGATAGGGACTGAGTAGGGAGGGGCCGAGATCAATTTTGAATGTCCCCCAAAAGCGTCTCTGACATCACCAGCCCTCGCGTGAAGGAACTTAATATGTCTACTCTGTATACCAAAAAAAAGCTCATTGTATACAAATAGACAATGAAAAACGACTAACTACGCCACTCTGTGGTTATACATTTTGAAACCATGTTATCAGTTTCACATCATTCATCTTTTTTATAAATACACCGTAGATTTTTTTGCTAATATTCAAAAATTCGAAGGCATCGAAGTGTGGCTGGACACGTCATGAGCATGACTATCTGCATATATATCCAATTTTCATATTCTGTACTCAGTGATTCATTCATCCTGAATCATTGGTACTTACCGGAACTCTTTAGCAGCCAGTGCATTAAAAATGCATAGCTAGGGCAGTTCGGGGACGGAATTTCGATTTTTGTTATCCGTAGAAGCAATGCGTTAGCCGGACGACCAATCCCACCACGCACGTAACATTTCCAATGAAAAGGGATGTCAACATCACATCATTGGAAAAATGGCCATCAAATGTTGGTCGTTCACGTCACTTGCTTATCTCCTCGACGATGTTTTAAAGGTGCAGTTTACCGTATAGGGCAAGTTTATCCGACAAACCCAACGCGGTTTGATATGAAGGAAATTCACCACTCCTCTGCTGAGATGTCTGGATAAACTGCGACTTAACGGCGCCTGGGGCAATCATGACCTGACAGGAGGATGGACACCAGGAAACAGATAGAAATATGTACATCTTATTAGATGAAATGTAGCTTCAGCAACATTTGTGGATATGAAATAAGCCTGAAATCAGGAATGTTCCTCATTGCTGAGCACTACTTGTCCCACCTTTTTCAAGCAGATACTCAACCTTGCATGGGTTGAAGTGGAACGACCATCCCAAACTCATGGGTGGTTCTTGCATTAGCTCAGACTATCGTTTTACAAGGGGCATGAATGGTTCATTTCAAAATTCTACATATTTCAATGATATCGTGCAGTGATATGGAAATTCAGAACGACTTACGCAAGGCCATGTTTTCAAACTATATGACTTCATGAGAAGCAATAAATAATTCTGAAAATCATGACCATCAATTATAAAACCAACCAATGGTACATTCGCTACCACTAAAACGTGAATATCGAGACGATTCATTTGAAAATTATGTTTAAAAACTTCCTTAAAGCTTGTTTTGGTCAAACATGAGCAGCTTAAAAAGAAAGCATTATGAGGTAGACTCGAAGGGTCTTGACCTAAATTCATTGGTCAGTGGTCATCGAGCATTCCAGAGTTGATTGCGTGGAATTTCCGAACATTGGAGATAATGAAATATGTGTGTACAATCGTGTTACAGGGTACGTGGCAGGCAGCTACTTTTAGCTAATATTCTGGAGTAGGAACTCCTGGTCAATTCGAGGAAATGTCATTTTCAAATCAAAAGTAAGCTTAGAATAACAAATAAAAGTGAAATCTGCGTCGTAAAGTTGTACACCTGTTTGATAACGAAATGTACAAATGTATGAACTGAATAATGGTTATGCGTGCGTAAGCAGCTTTAAATTAAACCAACACTTGCGTAGCTCTATAGCTTAACAAATATTGGTTTTTAGTGTGATAAAAATGAAGTAAAAAACACGGTTTGCATCATTTGTCACAGCACTTTATACGTTTCTTCCACAAAATATGTGTTTAAAAAGTTACAAAAACAATCAGTTACACAGTTCTGACACCTAAATTGAATACGTATATCAAAATAAGCCGTATAGGGTTATTATTCATGATGAATTTCTTGCCCTAGAGTAACTATCTTTTTGTTTCATTTCACAGATGTAATTCATTAAATATATTACTTTAAATGTACATAATTGGCTTTGAAAACCCCCCATAATTTGAAATAATCCCATTGTGCAGCTTGTTTTTTCCAGAAAATATGCAAAACAATTTTTCAACTTCTTTTTTTCAACATGCCAGCTGCAATTTTTGCCCCAAGATAAACAAGAGTAATAAAACGTGGAACATATAGGCAGTTAGGTGTGGAAAGTTTCACGTTATATATGTATTGGGGCACTTGAAAAACATGGAAAAAAAACACCTTTTTTTACTTTTCCGCAATCTGTACTGAGAAAAGAAGCACAAAAATGGCCAAGCAAAGACATTTTAACGAGCATACTATTGTCAATTACTGGTTTTCCAAAACCTTTTCCTTGATTGTTCCAAATAGCACCACGTGGCGCCTGCTGAGAATCCTTATTTTTATGGTTTCCAGGAAATAATTCTAAAGTAAATTGCGGCAAACCCCTTTAGGAGCGTGAAGACAAATGGCGGCGTCGCATATTTGTTTCCCATAAAACGCAAAAAAAGGTGAAAAACTTCAAAAATCAGATACAGCAGCCCCCCCATTTCCTCGAGAAATGCGGCAATAAATGCTAGCCTTAATAAATAAAACTTGTTTCAGGCGTTGAGGCAAAGCACCGAAGGCCTATAAAAACGAGGGAGGAAATATTGGTTAGGTATGGTTACATTAAGGTTATTGAGCTCCCATTTAGAAAAAGGGTTTCTGAAACATTACTTGACCATTTCCCCACCGAAATGTCGGCAGTGCACGGTAACGTTCAATATTTCACCAGCAATTATCTGTGAGCGGCTTATATAAAAACTGCGTCTCTGTAGGCATTTTATACAGGCCTACCTTATCAAATGTTACCGTCTAGCCAAACATGTAACCGGTTTGAAGGGAGCGTTATTACCGGCACGTATTAACTTCGAATGTGCATTTTTAATTTATTCCCTTCTGTGCAAAACACGAGTCATGAAGTTTATGGCCGTCAACCATCCCTTTCCCCCTCGAGAATAATGCCATTCTTTATCCTATCAATTTAATTGGGCAAATAACTCACGCTTGACTTGGCTATTCCGAAATTAAAGAGTAGAGGAAAATAAATTCATCAAAAAACAAAACAGCTCTGAGAAATAAATGCAACAAAAAAAAAAATTGAGGGGGCAATTAAATGAGAGTTCGATGATGTTCATTAGCTATAAAATGTGCAACCTGTTTGGGATGTTCTTGTAAAAGTAAATGTGTTTGAAGTATTAAAATACAGGCGGTATTAAGTGTGTACAATGACCACTTTTCTAATACATAACTTCATTACAGGGTAAAGTCCTCCATGTTGATGCTGGGGAAGAAAGATTTTCATGTACCTTATACAACAGTACAAGATTCAAGATTGTACTGTTCCCAAAGAGATTGGGTCCTAGCTCGCATTATATAGTTTAATACAAACGTTGCATGTATATATGGCTGAAATCCAATGACCGCGGAAGTCAATCAGCCAATCTAAAATATGGATCAAGAGAAACATCCACGCAACCTTGTGTAGGTAGGAATTTACTTTTGTAAAACTAAGGTGGGTAACTTTAAAAAAAACAGTCCCAAATGTGGTGGATAAGATGTGAAATTCGCCACCGTACACAATTGCTGGGATGCATAAACTATCGATCATTTAAAAATATATAACACACCCATTGAAAAAGGTAATTCAAAACAGTTCAGTTTTGGCTTGAATGATGAAACAACTTGTTAAAATTTGAAAATATCACAAGTGTCGATATATTATGAAATTTAAAATATGATGGCATTTCATTCTCGACTACGTTATCTATAAACTGATATGTATAAGTTCACACACCGGTGTTATTCCAAACTTTGGTAATAATCGCAATGTTTCTTACTCTCATATATTTAGGACTTCAGAAATCTGTCAACAAATGCACATACAATTTTTTGTTAGATTTCAGCGAGGAGCCAAACAAAGTCTTACTCAATAAAAAAATGGCGGTTTTGGTGGAAGACATCGACATAAAAACACCCAAGCATTTAAACAAAAAAGAGTTAACCAATAATCATTATATACTGCATTATGCATGATATGACTAATCACTATACTCCAGTTGCCATTTTGTATACCACGCCCACCACTGCCACCAGAGGGCACATAAGCTGAATAAAACCATATTAGCCTGACCCTAATTTTGTCTACGTTAATAAGAGCCCATTGAAATGGGCCGTTTTATAGAACACAACATTAAGCAATGTTTTGTCTCGCATCATCACAAGACGTTTATACAAACTTGTAAACCTAAATGCGAAAAAATGCTTTCACGAGGAAAAACACTGGAAAAATTAAGCTTACATTAACTTCTGAGCGCCCCTTCCACACTATATAATTATGAACGAGTTCATGCTGGAATAGCAATTTCGCCCTAACTGCCACTTAACATTTATTCCAAAACAGCACATTGCTGAATTGATAAAGAGCGAAAGTGGGCTAACGTACATGAATGGTTTACATGTAGGAAGGTATGCACCACGTATGTATATCCACCCACAACACTTCATATTTTAAAACGCTGCAGTAATTTATAAATATAGATTAAGTAACGCACCGTGGACCAAATCTTTGACCGGTTAAACTAAAGGTTTTGGGCGTTAAGCTCACTTGAACGGTATACTGAACTCACTCCATCAAAATCAAATTAATTACTTAGTGACACTTGAATTTGTTTCGAAGGCCATAAGTACGATCGCTCATTTCTACAAGATTAGAGCAATATAATCTCAATTTAGATGCAAAATTACCAAGTAGGAAACATAATACAGTCTCTGTCATTTATATGGATAGTATTTATGAATGTGAGGACAGGCTAATGCAAAATTGCGTATTATGGACACAGTTCAAACTAATCAGAATATTTCCATGTCAAAGTTCACCAATAAATGGTTCCTCAATAAACCAAGGAACAACACACTTATAAGGCAATGCGGAAATGGTATCCCAAAATGCATCCGTCTAGCTTATGGTTGGTTGCATAGATCTTCATTAGAGTTATTGGAAGATTAAAAGAAAATGTGTTGTAGTGTAACAATGGAAATCGCCAACTCAGTATGTCTCCAAAACTCGTTTTTGGTCTACGAATAACGTTAACAAAGGCCGGCAAAGGCGGCCATTAGAGAATCAGTGTTGCATTCAAACTCCATCGTACAATACAAGTATATTCCATATCTGAGGATTATATTTTGTTCACCACAATGGGAGGCGTTTTGGCAAACGAATCCCATTTATGGTCAATCTAAGGATATAGAACTGGAAACACTCGGCCAGCCATTTGCAGCAATGAGATACGCGTCATTGCCACCATAAGAAGATAAAAAAACAGCAACATGCATGGTGGTTGGTAAAAATCTAATAAAATTGACCCCGATGCGTCACGTCACCAATGTGCAGAAAGCGTTGATGAAGACGTTGCAAATGGGTCTTAGTAGCTATATCTATAGGGGCACGTCTCATATATGCAATGCGTGTCGTTGTTTCAAGGGAAGTTGCTCTAGTAATTCATGTTTATGTAGGAAGTAAGCTCTGTAATTATCTCATACAGACGGGCGTAGACAATGAATTGTGCCGCAGACACTGGAAATGACTGAATGTGAAAAGGGTTATCGAATTCCTTAGGTGTCACGAAAACAATTTCACCTTCTAAAAAATAAAAAACCTCGCTCTTGAATGCATAAAAAAGTGCACACCTACAGAGATTGTGGCTATTATATGTAATCATGAACGTTGGCAAGCAACTAACTTGATGGCAGGTTGTTGCTCACATCTGGGGGTTGAGGTTTCAGTTTAGACAACTCTGTCTGCGAATGTTAGAAGAGAAAACTGCTGATGTTGAAGGAGATCGATAAGCTAAGCAAAATGTCGGTGCCAACTGAAGAAAACACCAACGTAAAACAAAACACAAATTTCCAAAGACGTGAATAATACAAAATGCAATCCACGTGAAAGGAACGTTTATAACGGCTCGCCCTGTTTTTAGTTAAAAAATTCTCAAAGAGTTTGGCTATTGATTAGCAACCAGTTATATTAAATCGAAAGCAAACGCTTTTAAATCATTCTGATAATTCCCCCATTTTGAATGCATCAAGGTCAATAACTTAGGTCGATTTTACCCTAGTCTTCATACATATCTGATGTCTAAAATATGCATTACAAAAAAATGTGCAGCATAAGGTCAAAAAGAAGGAAGATATAAAATATGTTTTCTCGTGTTAGCTACTACTGAATATCTGCTCGTATATGTGACATCCTTCGTTGAAATTATGCGCCTATCGAAAAACTACTTAAGAAAATTTTGTTGCATGGCGTGATTTCAGCTCGTATGTGCAATAAAATGAAATAACCATATTTACTGGTTAGTTGCACTAAACAACAATTTTAAAGCAGACAGCAAAGATATATGCCTATCTTTCATTAATAAATGAAGAAAAATCTTGACATCTCGTCAATACACATGTAAAAAAATTGATATTAGATATTTTACATTTACATTAGACTTATTATACAGATTTGAAATTAACCCCCGGCTTGCAGACATAATGTAAAAAATATAGAAAATTTCCATAAAATCTAGTTTTCTCATCCTAAATATGTACTCGTTACTTGGTCCAGCAAAAACTTATATTGACTTCAAATTGAAGAAACAACACGTTTTCGCCCTCTCTATTGTACAAAATCTGATTTTTCAAATTTTTTCAAACAATTTTAATATGTGATTTTTTACCTTCTGGAAACAAGTTTTGCTTCTTTTTCCGAGTTAAAAAAATATTATGTTCCCTTTCGAAGCTGGTTAGAGTTTTAACTGGCTGTTTTTCATTACCTTTTGTCAATACTATTCATAATCCTCTCAAGCAAGCACCGTGTTCCATACATGTATATAAAATTCAAGCAGTTTTGACTCGATGATGTGTATAACCTAATATCGCGTTAATGTTCAAATTCAAAGGTCAATGTTGTCACCACTCTGACTGTAACCTATAGAAAACTAGGAAGCTATTGCTTCAATTAAAAAAAAAATAATAATCGCACACAAACACACTATCTAAAATCCGTTCTACAACATCGTAATAAGATGAATGTACTGGGTAGAACTTTGGGACTAGAGGAGTGCAATGCCATACATTTTACAAACCGAAAAAACATGCCCACAAATGGAGCAGGAAACTGGACGAGACAATATGATGGAGGATGCAAGTGCCATTATTGGGGGTAGGAAAAAAATTCATCATCTTAATTACGAGGGGAATGGAGAAACCAATTAACTATAAAGAGCAACAACAGTCGCCCGTATCAGAAAGAGTGTGAAGGAAATTGTGGTTTAGGGTTAGTACCGGCGCCATTTTTGTCCAATTTCAAAACCACCGGAAAAGCTGGTCCCGTCAGCGCCTTTATTGCTTTTTTGAATGGTAATATGCAGCGTGTTATATAGGTGTTACGAAAATAATTTTAATCGGCGATGCATGTTGCTATGAAAGAATAAGTAATCAAAGTTGTCATTGTTTTGCCAAAAAAGGGGTTGTTGACAAGCAGCAGCAGAGGCAAGGGTATAATTTCACGAGCCTTCAAGCCTGAATATTAAAAACTTGAAAATCTTCAGACTCGGGTCAAATCAGTTCTCATGTCAGTCTTGCCCACTTTGCTTTAGCTTTTAAAAACAATGTTCGACCAAAAAGGGGATAAAATTATTCAGAGTGGGCGAAAGTATACAGAGTTAGCCGGGCGACCGGAATCATGGCATTATTATTTGTTGACCTTATTAAAACAACTTAAAACTTTCGATTTTCATTACTAAGCTACAACTGTAGCGTGTTTTTTTAAAAACGGAACAGCAATTGTGCATACAGTAAAAATCATGCTAAATGTCTACACAAAATGGCGTTATTTGGCGGTAAAAAATAATATCCCATTTGTTCCTCATCGTTGCACTTGAACATACGCATACACTACTGCATATATTGAAAATTGCTAAACCGCTATAAGATTATTAAAAAATGTGTCGAAGAATTCAGGAAATGTTCTCAGAATAAAAGTTTAGACCATTATACGATTTTCGCAAGTTATAATCACCGTGGGATTTCGCTTTGAACGGTGCAAATGTTCCCACTGAACTTTTCTCAATTTTTACGGTAGTTAAAACTAGTTTGCAAATAACTTCTGGTAATGATCGACTCTGATCATTGAAAAAATGAGAGGGTTGAAAGCATAAAAAGTCCCTTTCCCCTCATCTTCATGCTTTAACAACCATGAACTTTCAGAAATTCAGAGGCAATAGAGTGCCTGGTTAGCATTGGAACAATGATTTTGTCACGTTGATCCTCGAAACTAGTGTTAATAACCCCCTCTAACAATTGCTCGCTATATTTTTCGACGCGTACAGTTCACCTGACGCCATCTTACAAAAAAAAAATTAAATATGCACAATGCGGTAGGATGCGCTGACTGGATATACAGAAAAACAACTCCAATCGTATGTACCACGGATGACTCGCCATCTAGCGAGATTTTAAACCGGTTTCATACTGGAATTACATCCGACAAATGCAGAATTTATCTAAAAATTCGCCATGGTGATCATTTTGGAACGCTAGCAATTCCAATGGCGGCCATCTTGGATCACTAGTAACTCAATCTAGGATAGGTTATAAGTCGGCCGGGCTTATTCGATTATGGTACTCTACACACTTAGACATGTAGAGGGTGGTGGACAAAAGTATGCACATTTGTTACAGCAACTTACAGCTACACATACTTTTCACAATATAATGCTGTACCTCTTTTTGCTTTCAAAACAGCCTCGGTCCTTGGAAATTTTAAACCATTCTCTTACATGTTCTTTCAATCGAATACATTCACTATATTGTACTGGCATGAGTACAACAGCGTGTAAACAACTTATTTTGAACAGCTATGCATAATTCAGTCTCAAAAAAATGTTGCATTTTTTATAGTTTATAATGTCCTTAATGACACCAATTTGAAGTCCACTAGAAGTGATCCTGCATTGTTGGGATGTTAAAATCAGCAGAACTCATACACATATTTTTAATTATTTCGTAATATATCGTACAATGTAAGGCCCAGCCAAGATGAAGTACATTACACCTTTTGTTATGCAGGACCCCCCGTACGCCATCTTGATTAAATTTCATCACTTTGATGCAATCCATTTAATTAATATGCTAAATGGATAGCGATACGAATTTTACAGTTCTCTCTCTGGAGGTGTGAAATGGTGACATACCTCTAATTATATTGATTTAAGATGGAAACACGATGATGACGCCAGTTACATCAGATCAATCACAAACTCAATTTTTGTAGTTCTCAGTTTCCTTCAACCCTTCTAGCTCTTTAGAAGCTACTCGCTAGGGGTCGAGTGCGATGGACCAAAGTATTGTCAGTGGAATTATGAACATAGAACCTAGGTTAATTAATTCTTTTTTAATATATAAAATATTCGCGAAAATCTCAATGGAGTGTCTAGACCTAGACTATTCACTGGTGGATTAAGGATGGGGTCGATGACAAGAAGGAAGGATGTAGGTGTAATATATAACCGGGTGAATGGAATACGTAACACTCGATTGATATCGATTCCTTGTCAAAATATTTACTTGTACTAATAATTCTAAACCATCTTTTATGTTCATCGTCATATATGTATTTTCACCGAAATTTTTTGTTTCATGGAGAACTACAGAACTATCGCTCATGATGGCCATTATTGTGTATTGTAGTGGATTCTGATTATTTGGTACACACTTTAAGAAACAAAACTCAAATGAGAAAATGTCTTACATAAGAGACAGCCGCTTAATCGGGCCAACGTGTTCCCATATCAACCATAGTAAAAGCTATTTTCGTCCATGTTCAGACCATTTAAGGGGATTTACTACAACCACGACTGGCAATACTGACAGGATTCTCCCTTTGGAACTATACGACTTTTTACTTGATGTGTAATAAATCAAAAATAATGAAAGCTAGTGAGTTTTCTAAGCTCACTGCCGTTTTGGTGTTGCTTCTTCTACTGTATTTCGAAGTGAATTTCAGCGTTGTTGGGGCACATGTACGAACTCGTAAATGCCATTCCTGGCCATGCCGAGACAAACCGTTTTAAATTTAGAAACTCAAAAAATAACTCCGTCTTTTCTTTATTTATAAAATGTGTAAGGCTACGAATTTGCGAAGTGTCGAACTCAAATACAAATCAGATGCGAAATTTCCTATATCTCATTGTTTGCAATTACATCGTTACATACAGAAGTATTGCAGTTGCATTGCGTAATAGCATTCAGAGATATAAAGCAGCGAATCGCTTAACTTAAAAGAGTTGATTAGCCATTTGCTAATTTTATCTAATCAGCTCAGCCTGCATTTTGCATTATCATGTCCAGATTAAATGAATGGAAATTCAATCTGGCTCAACTGGGAATTAGCACACCAACGCATTGCAAAGGGGTTGTGAAGATATGGTTACGCAACTGGGAGAGCTCAAACCAGATTGAGTTTTTAGTGAAATAAATAATCGCAAAAAGTAACACTTCCACATATTCTGAATAAAATAATTCAGGACAGCAAGAGAAAAAACATGTCATTTTCACGCCTGAAGAAAGCGTACAATAGGACGGTCATCAATCTAACCTTTGACAAAAGCTCAACACCATTTCTGCAAAAAAAGCATTTTTGAAAGAAAACACTCGGCACATTGTTTAAAAACGTGCTCATCGTTAAATGTAT
The DNA here is from genome assembly GCA_033995625.1 of Ophyiulus pilosus. Taxonomy (NCBI): domain Eukaryota; kingdom Metazoa; phylum Arthropoda; class Diplopoda; order Julida; family Julidae; genus Ophyiulus; species Ophyiulus pilosus. The sequence goes on from JAUJYV010001834.1 coordinate 12,082, forward strand.
GAAGACTTATTTCATGACATCATTTTATCGGGAGCTGTTGTTAAAATATTTGCTGTAACATATGTACGTTCAGTTTGTTATTATTTACCAAACAATTCATGAATTCTTCATTGTAAAGCATATAATATTTCGAAGTAAAGTAAAATTTGATAAAATATTTATTGAGGAAATCTAACACACAAGTAAACTTTAATTTTTCCACAAAAATGTATTACCAGATAATATTTACCGTGTCAGATTTACAATGTATTCTCCAATAAAAAAATATGTAGGAAGGTTTTGCGTTTCAGTGAATACTGATAGTAAAATTGGGTACTCAATGTATGCTTTGGACTCTTTAAAACATACGCAGAAGGAATACTAATAGAAACAATAAACTGGTAAAAGTATGATCTTTCTCAAATTTAAAATCCAAAAGGGTATCAGATTTACATTATTATTATTATTTGTAAAAAGCTCAGAGAGGTCGAAGAAATTCCCAAAACATTCCAAGCATTCCAGGTGGACGTGTAGCTACTGAACTAAGGCTGATTTTAAAATGTTCTAGCCATTCTGGATGCATAAGGTGTATTATTACCAATTTCTAAAAGTTTTTTGTGCGTGTAGAGAAAGCAGAAAAAAACGTGACACTGACCATCCTATTTCACGCTTTCGTGGCTCATGCGTTTTCCCCGCACTTATTACTTTTTCCCACGATGCATACCTAACGAGTTTTGCTTATTTTAGGAATCGCCTCATTAATGTTCGCATCCCTCCCCCTCCATACACATCCCATCAAATATGCCAAAAGGCAATGCAGTGAAATATTTCGAATTGCATATTGAGGGAAAAAGAGTGTCCTACAGTCACGACCTGACAATGTAAAAATCCCATTATCCTCCCAGCGTGTGTGCGTCACATAGATCACAATTGGCCATAACTACTGCATGAACTGGCACTGGGATAACAACGGAAGAATGGTCTAAGCAATGTACATTGAGACGCAGAAATGCCGACAAAACTGAAGAACCCTTTGTGTCCCAGATTTTAATCCTCAGCAATCGTAATGGAGGCATAATTAAACCCTTTCAACAATTACTTTTTTTTTTTGCACCATTTTTTTGTCTGATCAACACGGCTTTGGTCTCCCCCCTGGCCTAGACTATGACGTGCAATTATAATAGTGCCGGAAGGCTTTATACTGGCACAAAAAAAACCCAGATAAAGATGAGTATTGATTATTAGCAGTGCTTTAAATCGTTGTGAAAGTCGTTAAGTTTCAACGATCATACGATAGAAATCATAAAAAACGTAAGGCAGGATATGCACCTCTTGCATCGATTATAATACCATATAACATCAGACTGCAGTGAAGGGGACTGTACTTTCATCATCCCAGTAATTCATTATGCATGCTCGTAACAATAAATCCTGATTTAGCCTTCGTATTACATGTGCGCAACCAACGTCCATGGATGTACATTTTATACAGGATGTTAATTAAGAAGGGTAAAATCCCAGGGATGGGGGGTTCCCAGTCTGAAAATATATATGCTGGAGTAATGTCAAAAAGGATCCACCCTCTTGGATCTTACAAACCAGTTATGGGATGATCCTGGTGCTTGGTTTTTTTTTTGGTAGTTAACAAAGGAAATAATTAACCAGTAATTAATACATTTAATTAATCACGTTGTAACAGATATGAGATGAGCGAAATACGCTGTACAATTTTCATTACTTCCTGGTAACAGACAACCAAAGCCTTCAGGCGTATATTAGTTGACATTACATAAATATTGACACCATTGTCTGCAGTTGTACTACGAGTATGTACACGATTAAAAAAAGTTACCCCCATCACCAACACAGAAATTGGCCTCAACTCAACATTCCATTTTTTAACCAAATCAGTTTCAAAATATCCAATTTTTTAACAGGACCAGAAATGCATCCTCATTCGGACAATGACTGAGGAACTTGAGGTACATGTTTTAAGGAACACGTCATTACCTTATTGAATGGAACGTTACCTGTACCATCGTTTATCCAATAAAAAATGAGATAATAGAAACGTGAATTTTAGATATGCGTTGTTTTGTTTAATTAGACCATTAGAATGCCAAGTTGCAGACCGTCTAATGTTGCCCTCGAATTTGCATTGAAAAACAGGTCTTAAAAGTCAAAACTTTTTTTGATCTACACTAGACAGAAAAGTTACGATTTTTAAAATTGATCCTGTTATAAGTAAGATTGTGCAAAAACACAGACATTTTCCCACATGTTACCATTACTTCCGTGTTTAATATTTTTTCGTTTGAATAAAAGAAAACATTTAACTTATTTAAATCTGAACAGAATTACCACAAAAAAAAAAAATGTGTGCGAACAGCGTTGATTGTAAAACGTTGAAATATGGTTTCTCAAACCTAAACCGTTATACAAATGTTACTTTGCAGTGTTATCATATTTTTTGTTTTATTCATTCAGTAGAAAATTTGATAAACTTTGAGTTACACTAATTGTATTTTATGGAAAATTTTAAATAACTGGATGCACATCTTACAATATCAGCCGAACAACAGAGTTTATCTAGGCTAGTACCCTATACGAGGTTAATGGGAAGATCTAAGGATTCTAAGGTAATCCTAGCCCCAGACACGAAAGCTCTGATAAAACTAACAAATGCAATACGACGCAAGTCGAATCAAATGGATTTTATTTTATTTTTGTTCATTCGGAACAAATGGTAAATGAAGGGATTTACTCCGGAAGGGAGAGCTACAGCAAAAGTCTCGAGTTTTCAGCCTAAATGGGCACTTGAGAAAACATATCGCACATCACGATGTTGTTTTTTGTACGAGAAAGGACGTCTCATTAAACTTTATGAAATCGATCAAAGATTACAACGAAAACAACAATGGATATACTTCAGCTTATTCTTGTTTTAAGATTTCTGGGGAGTCGATATTCACACAACTACTGACAAATAAATTCAATAATAGAAACCATCCCCATATTTTTTGTTGTTATTTTTTCTTTCATGCTTCAAAGCATGGGAATCGTTCTTGCTTGTACGATAAAGTTTAAAAAAAGCAGGATTTAATGTTAAACGTAGTGAAATATCGCTTTTACGTCCACACTT
>JAUJYV010001835.1:0-15190 GCA_033995625.1 Ophyiulus pilosus
TGGACGTTGATGAACTTTTTATTTTGGTTGGCAATGTTGACCAACTTTGGGCCAATGGCCATTGTTGGATTTTGGTTTTCGACGTTGTTGAACTTGGAACCAATGTAGGATTTTGATTGTGGACGTTGATGAACGTTCTGCCAATGTTGGATTTTGGTTGGCAATGTTGATCAACTTTGGGACAATGGCCAATGTTTGGTTTTGGTTGTGGACGTTGATGAACTTTTTATTTTGGTTGGCAATGTTGACCAACTTTGGGCCAATGGCCATTGTTGGATTTTGGTTGGCAACGTTGTTAGACTTTGAACCAATGTTGGATTTTGGTTGGCAATGTTGATCAACTTTGGGCCAATGGCAGTTGTTTGTTTTTGGTTGGCAACGTTGTTGAACTTTGAGCCAATGTTGGATTTTGGTTGTGGACGTTGGTGAACTTTTTATTTTGGTTGACAATGTTGATCAACTTTGGGCATTTTTTGGGTCATTGTTGGATTTTGGTTGGCAACGTTGTTAGACTTTGAGCCAATGTTGGATTTTGGTTGGCAATGTTGATCCACTTTGGGTCAATGGCCAATGTTGGATTTTGGTTGTTGACGTTGATGAACTTTTTATTTTGGTTGACAATGTTGATCAACTTTGGGCATTTTTTGGGTCATTGTTGGATTTTGGTTGGCAACGTTGTTAGACTTTGAGCCAATGTTGGATTTTGGTTGGCAATGTTGATCCACTTTGGGTCAATGGCCAATGTTGGATTTTGGTTGTTGACGTTGATGAACTTTTTATTTTGGTTGACAATGTTGATCAACTTTGGGCCAATGGTCATTGTTGGATTTTGGTTGGCAACGTTGTTAGACTTTGAGCCAATGTTGGATTTTGGTTGGCAATGTTGATCAACTTTGGGCCAATGTTGGGTTTTGGCTGGCGATGTTGATGAAGGTTGGATTTTGGTTTGAATCCTTTGATGAATGGTGGATTTTGGTTGGCAGTTTTGATGAACTTTATGCTGATGTTGGATTTTGATTGATTACATACTCGTAACACTTCTGCAGCTTTTGCAGGAACGCTATCAGTGAAATCCCCACTAAATTTGTCATAACGTCCACAGTTTTCTCGAAAAGTACATTAGGAACATTGAAGACAAACGGATTTTAACATTTTAGATTTGAAATTATAATTTCGGAGTTTTCATTTATTTATCGATGTGCTTTTTTTGTTTTTCAGGTAGCTCAGTTCCAAATAACTCCGAAGAACTCACCGTTAACAAAGACCTTGATGTATTCATTAGTTACAGGAGATCAAATGGATCTCAATTAGCCAGGTGAGAAATCCATTCTTTATACATTGTTTTACGCTAACCCGAACCTTTCCCGCTGTCCGGGACACAATTTCCTAATGTCTTCACTCCTTTTTTTCAGTCTTTTGAAAGTTCATTTGCAACTGCGAGGATTTTCGGTCTTCATCGACGTCGAAAGACTCGAGGCCGGTAAATTCGACAACAACTTGCTTCAGAGCATAAGGCAGGCCAAGCACTTCATTCTCGTCCTGACACCTACCGCTTTGGACCGCTGCATTGGCGATGTGGAAAGGAAGGACTGGGTTCACAGAGTAAGGCAACTTCCTGTTCCCAATATACGTCCCGCTTAAGAAGTTTTCCCCGCTGAGAAGTCGGAGTTGTTGTAGTCGGGAGGATCCTCGGCGAGGGGCTCAACGAGCCGATCTGCACCGAGGATCAACCGGTTGTAGAATTAAGAAGTTTTGAGTTTACGGCCCCTCGAAAAACTTCCGAGCACTGTTTATTGATAACGGCAATCCGGTGATCTAACCGTTCGTTCGCATTTTATTGTTTTAGGAAATAGTCGCCGCGTTACAGAGTCAATGCAATATCATTCCAATTACGGATAACTTCCAATGGCCCGAGCCGGAGCAGTTGCCCGAAGATATGAGAGCAGTGTCGTATTTCAACGGAGTCCGGTGAGTAACGTGGGGGTTCACGATAAACCCGTTTCAAACGGTCTTATCCCAGGAGTCTGGTTGCTTGAAAGTGTGCAACTCTTAAGTGGGTGGTAAACTCCGTCTAAGGCTAAATATTTGCCACGAGACCGTTAGCAAACAAGTACCGTGATGGAAAGTTGCAAAGAACCTTAAAGATGTTTTCCTTATCGCTCGTGTCTTATTCCTAGATGGATTCACGACTACCAGGATGCGTGCGTCGAGAAACTGGAGCGGTTCATGAGAGGGGACATCAAGGGCACCGACGTGGTGCAGGGCCGCTACGGCAACCTCGTCGGCGGCAACGGCACGCCCGGCACACCCAACATGGCCAACGGACGCAGCGGCAACTATCAGCGTAGCCACAGCAACGAATCGAAAGGCAGCGTAGGATCCGACAGCGGAAAGGAATCCTACGCTAATAATAATAATACGAACGGACCCGAGATAACCCTAATCGAATAGCCGCCCAGCCACCGAGACGGGCCTTAAATATTTATGCAATCGGCAAATCGGATAACCGGATATATTTTTCGAATTTCCCCGAGTTAGGAAATCTGCCTTTACTCTCTCCCCCCGCATAAATACCCTGGACACGCGACGAACCGATACATGCGGAACCGGAGCATCCGGTTTCGGCCCTTTTTGCGTTTCCGGGGTATCGGCTCCGCGAAGAACGCTCGACTCGCGCCAGCGCTTAACGCGTCCACGGATGGCGCTGCGAGTCGCGGGCGTTTACGGTCGGCTTCAGCGCCATCTGCGGCTACGAGCGCCGTTCCGAGCGGAGCCAAATGTAAAAACCGTGTCGGTTATCTCATTTATTTTTCATAAAAGTTTAATTTTTTTTTATCATCCATTTAAGATAGCAATACATATATACGAGAAATTATGCACTCATTTTTAATAAGACGAAAAGTACGTAAAAAACATTTGAGAATTTCATTCGGCAATCTTATAAAATATTCGGTTGATTTTTCCAACCTAACTTTAAACGAATCTTATATCGTAAAGTTGAATTTTTTGTTTTGTTTTTTTTGGATCGTGTTAGGCAGCTAAGTTTTTCTCGCATTAAAAAATCTCTATATATATATATATATAAATATATTTAAGACGTTTATACAAGTAGCGCAGCTTAATTATTTTATCCTTCCCCCTCCCTAATCATTTTTTTGTTTTGTTTGATCGACATAAATCAAACGCTTCCAGTTACGACCCATTTCGTTTCACGAGTTTATTCATTGTTCATTTTATCACTGTTAGATCTATGCTAACATTTCATATTTTAATAAAAAATATAAATTATTCATTATTGTTTCAGACTTTATTTCCGTTTGACGAGCGGACGAGCAAAGAAATTTTGAAATTCAAGTATTTTCCTGAACTTTTCCCGTGACTTTAGGAACGGTTTTATCCGTGCACGGCAGAACCTGTCTAAATGCATGCTCTTGGGACCGGTGAAATATATGCTTTTAGACAGGTTCACTTGTACACGGGTCCCAAGTAGGGACCGACACATTTTATGCTTTTAGAGAGGTGTATTGTTTTTCAACCGGTGCTCCACCGAGGGTCCTCGAGCGTACCACGGAGCTCGAAGAAGGTCCATTTATACCCGGGTCCCAAGTCGGGACCGGCACATTATACAACTCGAGTGGTGTTTTTCGACTGGTGCGCCACCAAGGGTCCTCAAGTGTGCCACGGAGCTCGGAGGAGGTCCATTTATACCCGGGTCCCAAGTCGGGACCGACACATTATAAAACTCGAGTGGTGTTTTTCGACCGGTGCGCCACCAAGGGTCCTCAAGCGTGCCACGGAGCTCGGAGGAGGTTCATTTATACACGGGTCCCAAGTTGGACCGCCACATTTTATTGGTCAATGGTCATCTATAGCCATGTATGGGCCACATAAAAGCCAGAAATGCTAAACATACAGTATATTCGGATGCTGTTGATAGCAGGCAAACACGCAGTGCACTCGTGGTGTGCGTGATTGCCAACCCTTAAATATGTCAGGGGCAGCATTAAAATCAATAAGCTAGAATAATGTGCACGCTATAATACATATCAGCGTAATAATAGATTACTGGTGGAAGTTTTATCAGTTAATAACCAGTTAAATTGCCATAAAAATTAGGCATTTTACAAGTTAATTAATAACTGATTAGGCAAACACGCATACACGCGTGCTATGCGTGATTGCCAACTTTCATAAAAGTCAGGGGCAGCATTAAAATCAATAAGCTAGAATAATCAAGGTAATCACGGGATTGATTTTAGCCGATTAATAAATAAGCTAATTTGCATAAAATCGGCTGAGTTTTACAAGTTTTTGAACAGCTAATTGCAAAAGTTAATCGCAAATTTATGACCGTTTTTCTGTATCGGTATATTCGTGACATTACGAAGTTTGAATTTTTACGTTACTATAAACATCGCAAGTATAATATTGTAAATATAACGTGACTCGACCACAAATATGGCATTTTTAGTATTTATGTCACGGTTAGTTATCTAATTAGAACCAGATAACCGAGTTTAGGGATTTCCCATGGCACGCTTATCTGGCAGCGTTGCATAATTTTCAAAATGGCGACTAACGAGAAGGAGTTTTTCTTCAAAGCTGTTCAACATTTGGCGAGATCCTTAGCCGCGATTAATCCCACTCCAGTTGAATCAGTAAGTTGCGTTTAAGGTACACTTCTCGATGTAAACTGCTAAAGAAAACAGTTAAAATCGTGCGAACGAGGCCAAAACCGCCCATTATTCTAACGCTGGACTGTCCTCGTCGTCTGCTAGTTTTTGAGATTCTGTCACTTGAAACAGCTGTATTTTGCACGTAATTTTCACTTGCCTGCCTTCAACTTCCGTGAAGTAATAAATAATGGTTCATGTACACCTTACTATTGATAAAAATCAGGTCGAACCGCCCAGCAGAAAAAAACATGCGTCTTAAAATTGCAGTTGTTCAGATAAACTGCAGTTTATTGCTCAGACAGACCCTGCTGGTCAGTTTGATTCCGGTCAGTTTCCCGGACGTTCGTTAACATCCGGTATTTCCTTCGTCGCCGGAAGTTACTATGTTATAATTTGTTTTGAGGCAACGGTGGTATTTATAATTAGAATGATTTTGGAGACTTTTCTTCTGAGGTTCAGTTGGAGAAGACCGGTGGTGTCCAACCTCCGGTGTAGGACGGTCAGCAGATATCCACCGACCACCAAGACTACAGTCACGTCGTTACGTGACCCGTGTCAGGGTCACGGCACGTACCGGCAATAGTTAGCCGAAGATGGCAGGAAATGCGAGGCCGCCCATTCCAACCCGTCATGGAATCCGTCGTGGCCGCAGAGGACCGGACCATATAAAAAGACCCGAGTCCAGTTACAGAGAAGCACACACTAACCCGGACTACCGAGCTCGTTGGTCGCGATCCCTCCGTCGCTGCAGGGATTCGCCTCGGGCTCCGGCTGTCAACCAAGTCCGTCAAATAAGTCCGGATCATCCTTTATTGTCCCAAAAGGGCAGCGCCGAGGTGATTGCAAGCGCCCGGAGCGACGCCTTGCAGGGCCAGAGGTGAGCGGGGTTAGACCTCGCGCGAAGTCTTTAACGCGCAACAATCAACACCGGACCTCGGTTTAAACTCTCATCTGAACGAGGTGCCACTCGGGGAATTTCTCCCATCAGTAAAATTCCCACTGACCTCGACCGGGGAGCAAGCCCCGCAACCTAGGATCGAGAGGCGAGCACGTAACCCACTCGACCGCCGGCGTCGGCTCGTATTTCTGTACGTCAGTTTAAACGACGTACAGAAATACCTCTGAAGGTTTTACTCTTACTCTCTGCGCTAACCAGTACGAGGTCAGTTCAAAGCAACGAGGTTTGCTAAAACAAGTAAAGTTTGCCTACCGTGATGTTTGAGCAAACTTGGGACATTTTTTTTTTGGCAAGAGCCAGAACCGTGGTTTCGGCAACATTTCGCCGATCGTACGACAATACCAGACACAGCGGCGGCAGCGCCGAAGAAAGACAACGGACGTCTGCGGTCACTTACCTAGAAAGAGAAGGAAATGGACATCGATTAGTTCATGTTGGACTTTTGAACTCTGATAATTTATGCAACTAAAATAATGGGAAATGTAAAGTTGCGACCTAGTTCCCAAACTTTCAGTTCACACGTGCATGCCCTCTTCTACCGCTAATGACTTTAGGACCTTTTCACACCCTAATCGGTAATCGGAATGTCACGTGGGACATCATGGGATGAGATCACAGAGTATAAAACGCTAGACCAAAGCCAGAAACTTCACTTCTTGCCTCAGCAGCGCGACCCAAACCGGGCTCGTCCAGGATCGGTCATCGAGCAGTGGCCTGAGGACCACCTAGCGTCCGAATTAGTCTGGGCCCACTTTGTTGACCCTACCGGCTAGTGTCTCTACGGACCCGATCCTGAACGGCCTGAGCGTGAAGCGTGGTTGAGTTTTGGTTTACTTCTACTCGCGAGCTTCGTGCGAAGGGTCCATCTGCGGGGGGAAGTGCGGTCACCTACTGTTCGAACCCCAATGTGACCAAATCCAATCGCAGATTTTCTGCGTCATATCCGTCGCGAAATAGTAACATTAATTTTCTTATCATTGAAAAATCCGGTATTAACTCTTTCAGGTGAAACGTTTACAGAGGCTATGTCCCCAGATTTCGCCGCAGTACAGTTTTAATTTGGATCAAAGGTCGCAAGATGCCGTCGTGGCTCTCGGGATTTACTTTCTCGAATCTGGACTACAGGTGAGTTAAATTTGTCGATCACGCGTGGTGTCCGGACTTAAGCTCTGAGGGTGAAATAGTCTCATCGCTACGAGATTACGGATCTAATCTGATATCCGTCGAGCTTCCGCGCTTTGAGCTCGAGTCCGGGAACCTTGCGTGATGAGTTTCGTCCAAGGCGACTCCGCCGGGTATGAATAAAGTAAGATTCCGTTAATTTCAGCATCGGGAGATTATTTTACCATATTTACTGAGGCTGTTAAAGGGATTGGCCAAGGCAACTTGGCCGGACGAAGTGAAAATCAGATACACAGATCGTAAGTTTGCGTCTTTGATCACCCGGTTCCTCGATCCGCTATTGTTTTTGACACCTACACGTACGTCCGTTGTTTCGATAAATTTCAAGGCATTCCAGTCGCGGAAAGGTTTTCTTTTTGCCTCAACACCTTGTTGTCCGACGTGGCTGCCAAGAGCGATGATCCTCAGCTGCGCGAGGAGGTTAGTTAAAAATACGTCCGTTTCATCCGGTTGATCGACCGTTCCTTACTAATCATTTTGATCCGATTGCAGATTATTTCGGCTCAGGTGGATTTTTTGGGCGTTCTGACCAATGTGTGCCATCAGCACAAGGACCAACCGTCGCCTCGCGGAAGCACGGCAAAATGTTAATATCGCTCGTGTCGTTGTTTCGTCACGGGAAAATTTGAAAATTATACCGTTTGTTTTCTGCTCGTTGTTTTCAGTGACTTTGTGCAAGTCGACCGTTCCTATTTTGATCGGGCTGGCCCGTGCCCTGGGGCGTGCTTCCACTCAAGGTCCTCCGCTCCTCTGTCGCATCTTCCCGCCTCCGAGTCCGCCGGAGCACAGCGTCATCGAGAGCCTTTCCAGCAAGAGGAACGCTTTCACCACGTTCCGGCCCATCATCCCTCGTTCGCTCTCCACCAATTTCAATCTGAACGCGGACACGGATTCTCTGCACGACGGACGCTCCAGCTGCCGGACGATCGGCTCCAAACGATCCAGCATTCAAAGCCAGCAGAGCGTGCTGTACGACTGCACGGTTTACTTCTTCAGCAAGCACGGCTCTTGCTTCGGCCGCTTGACGCCGCTCGGGGTTTCCGAGCTAACCGAACTGCACAACCCGCTGCAGTTCTCGATCGTCCATTTGCAGGCCATTTTGTCCATGGTACGTGCCCTTAGCCCCTTACGTCTTTTTACGTAAAATCCTTTCACCGGAATACTTGTTTTTTTATTTAAAAAAGGCAAAAAGATTGCTGACGAAGGAATTTCTGCAGTATTTAGACGATCAGGCTCTCGATGTTTTCTTGGTACGTCCACGTGCTGCGTCCGACTCCGGTCGCCGAACAGTTGACCCGAGAATATATGAAAACCCGTTTTGTATATTTTTAGGGTGGGCAAGTTAAAATCTTCCCCTACAAAACGTTTAACGAGACGTTAAACCTTGTTTTGGTAACCTTGATGCGGGAGCTCCTCCAGCAGCACAAAGGTGATTCAAAAGTTATCTGCTGTATCTTCTTGCGTTGCGATATGTTACGTGTTGTTACCGCGATGTATTTCTCGTTAATTGCAGCTTCCGATTTGCCTGGACCTTTCACGCGGGAAGTGCAAGAGTTCATCAAGAACCTGTTTTTAATCGGGCAAACCGCTCTCCAGAGCAAATACCACGATGCGAGCGAACGGGAGGACAGGGAGTCCAATTTCGCAACCGTTAATAAGTTCAAAGTCAACGTCCAGGCCAATGCCGCTTGCGTGGACCTGCTCGTCTGGGCCATCGGCGACGAAACCGGTAAGCGGCTAATGCGGGGAAAGGGCGTAAAGTCGTTCTTGAATAATAGATGAATTAACAGACGATTTGTTCGTTAGGAGCCGACAGTCTGTTTACGCGTTTAATAGAGAAAATCAATTCGTCTCATGGGCAGAAATTGGTTTTGGCCCACATGCCCTTGCTGATGGTCTGCTTAGAGGCAAGTGCTCGGAAACATTGGGGAGTTATCTCGTACGCGCGGTTACCTTATTTTATCTTTGCGAAAACAGGGTCTCGGGAAGCTTTCGGAGACGTTTCCGAACATTTCTCTCGTTGGGATCAGCGCCCTGAGGGATTTTTTGGTCACCCCGTCGCCAATTCTGCTAAAGCTGCACAGGCAGCGAGACACGCTGGGTCGCAAGACGGGTTCCGGAGCAACGCGCCCGCCCGCGTTAACCATAACGGTGACCGACGAAACGGAGTCGTTGTCTCGCACCGCGTTTAACTGCGTCACCAGCCCCAGCTCCACCTCGGCGACGTGCAACAGCAGCCTGACCGCCTTCGAGAAACTCAGGGATTCGGCGATCGAGAACCTGTGCAGGTTAGCGCAATTGCGCCGCATTTTTGTGTCGTGAGAGCGACGCGCTTCTAAACAGTTCTTCCTTGGTTTTCAGAGCACTGAAAGCGGGTTTAAACGTCGACGAGGATTGCGTCAAAGCCTTTTTGGCCTCGGTGTCGAACCGGCTTTTCATGGCCGAGAAAAGCGACAGGTAAGAGTAAATTTTCAAGTAGGGCAACTTCGTTACGCTTCTTCGCGGATGTGTCCACCGAACTTGACCTTTTGTTTTGTTGCAGCGAGTCCACGCTAATCGCAACCAACACGGTAATCACTCTCGGCCACGTGGCTATTGCGCTGAACGACACGCCGAAAACTCTGGAATCGATCCTGCAGTTTTTCCAGCAGAGGTTTTGCCGGCCGCCCTCGCCGCTCGACGTGCTCATAATAGATCAGTTGGGGTGCATGATCTTGGCCACCGGTGCGGTAAGACGCTTTTGCGACTTCTGGTGATTTGGTTTATTTGGGAACCCCGCGTCAAACCAAGTTTTTCTTGCTCCGATACAGGCGCACATTTACGAAGAAGTTATGAAAATGTTCACCGTGATCACCATCGAGGCTAGTTCGGCGGCCTACAGCGCATCGGCCAATTCGGACGATCGTAAACAGCAATATCGGCAAGTCTTACAATTTCCGCTACCGTTTTCTTACTGCGTCGTGCCCCGATGTTGAATTTCTCGAATCTGTAGCCACGTCGCTTCGGCCGTGATCAACGCTTTGGCAAACATAGCCGCTAATCGGCAAGGGGAGGAAGAGAGCACCGAATTGCTCGTTCGCCTGCTCGAGCTGTTCGTCCAGCTGGGGTTAAAGGGCAAACGAGTCAGCGAAAAGACTCCCGTACCGTTTAAGGTGACGTTGTTCGAGTTACGTCGCAAGTTTTTTCGTCGTGAAAGCATCCTAATTTTTTCTCTTTGATTTCAGGCTTCGAGCAGCGCCGGAAATTTGGGCGTGTTGATCCCGGTTATTGCTACCGTAAGTTCGACATTTGTGCACGCGTGTTTTGGATGAGCAGCGTGTGAAAAGTCGCCCAAAGTTCCCTGGAAATAATTTGAGATGCCCGAATTTTGCAACTATTTTTCCTCGCTCTTAGGTCATTTCCAAAATCCCCCCGATAACCAATCCGAAACCCCGTCTCTTGAAGCTGTTTCGCGATTTTTGGTTGTACTGCGTCGTGATGGGATTCACCGTCGAGTCCTCGCTGCTGTGGCCCCACGATTGGTACGAGGGGGTGCAAGAAATATCCACGAAATCTCCCATGCTCACCTCGCTCTCCTCGTTACGCTCCGAACTGCAGTACAATTCTGCCCTTCAAAACGACAGCGTGTCCGTGGTAGGTTGAAAATCCCCGTCGTCGGGCTCTAAGAAAATTCGTTACGGCTTGCTTTGATTTCCTGGCTTGTTTCTCGACAGACCGAATTGCAAGAATTGAAGATCCAGATCCTGAGTTCTTTGGATCATCCGCAAGACATCACCCCGGTCGTGAATAAGTTGAATTTTGGACAGTGCACCTACCTGCTGTCCGTCTACCACTTGGAGATTTTGAGGTGAGGAATTTTTGAGGGTCGTACTCGATGAATTTTTGACAATTACGCTTCAAGGAATTCGAGCTTGAGCGAGGCAACTTTTTTCCCGTTTAAAGGGTGCGAAAAGTCCAAGACGAAAACAGCTTGAACTGCATATTCGCGTACCTGGAAGACGGCGCGATCCGAAAAGACAAGGATGGTGAGTCGCCGTTTTTGTGTGTCGGTCGTCCCTCGACGCTCGTTGACTCATTGGTCTTCCTTAGGAATGTGGCAGTGCATGTCGTACGTCGGCGAACAAGTCTTCCGCCAGTTCTTGGACGTGATTACCGACAAACCAAAAAACGAGCAGCGGGAACGCGAGCTCGAAATGCACGCTCAAGTGCTGCTCGTCAAGTTCAATCATCCGAACCGGCAGATCAGAAGAGCTGCGGATCGCTACCTTTCGGGATTGGTCGACCGGTTAGCATTTCCGCATTTCTTTGAAATTGAAAACTAAGAAAAACACGTATATTTTTAGTGAACGGCAATCGTTTTTTTTTTCAGTTTTCCTCACTTGCTCTGGAACGGACGAATTTTATGGACGATGCTGGACATACTCCAACTGCTTTCGAAAGCTCTGGAACTGGTAGGCTACCGTTAGACACGTTTCCGCGAATGTTGCCGACCGAAACTAAAATTCTCTCGCTCTCCCGACCAGGATTCCAACGACGGCAATCCCGTACTCGAAGTTCCCGGAACCAAGCACCAGCTCGTCCTTTTACCCACGCAAGAACTGCGAGAGGCAAGGCCCACCTCCCTCGCTTTTTGACCGCTCGCAACCACACGGTGTTCGGTTTTCAAAAATCTGTGGTTTTTTTAACCTCCCCAGAGCATCGTGAAGGATTTTGCCGCTCGGTGCCAGGGCATCATCCAGGAGGCCGTGAAGTGGGCTCCGAGCGCAACCAGATCCCACCTGCAGAGCTATCTGTCTAACCTAAGCAACTCGCAGGAAGCCCTGAGACAGCACACCGGCTTGGCGTTGGCGGCCGCGTGCGCCCTCGATTTCGTTGGCTTGAACATGAACTCGTCCGTTTTAGGGGTAATTTTGTCGATCGCGGCATTTTTAAAATTTCGCGTGTTCCTGCGCTAAATTTGGGTCCTTTTTCCCGTTACATTTTTCCAGAGTTCGATTTTGGACAAACGACCGTCGTGCGTGAAGAACGACCTGTCGAGTTTCGTGGGTGCCTTGACGCTCCGCAGTCGCTACAGCGGGGAAGTGGCCGGCATGCTCGAGCAATGCCCGACTGCAGAGCTTAAGGAGGGATTGTCCGTTAAGTTAGTGGAGCAACTGAGGGCGGCGTGCGAGGAACAGGATCCGGGACATCACGAGCAAGCCGTGTTTCGCATTTGCGCGATGCTCATAGCCACGGACGGCTTCGGGCGCCTGCTTTTGCACCACCTTTGCTGGAGTCCGGTCGGGTACTTCACCGAACCGGCCATGGAAGCCGCCGTCGCGTGCTGGGAGTGGCTGCTGGCCGCTAGGCCCGACTTGGAATTGCCGGTGCGTAAATGTTCCCCGGATAACGTTCGCAAAAATTGCCGATTTACCCTCCACGTCTCTGTTTCGCTTCAGTTTCTTCGGGAAATGGTGTCCGCTTGGCAACGAACGGTGGATCTTCGGTTGGGCCTTTTCCACGAGGATTGGAACGAAGTGAGCCCTTTGGCGGCGTACGAAGGCTGCGTCCTCGAGCCCCATCCGCCTTACGTGGCGCCTCACAACGTCTGGCTGCGGGTAAGATGTTATCGACGCACGAAATCCCAATTCCCGATCGCGTCTTCGTCCGCCTAAAGCCTTTGCCGCTTCCGCAGTTTATCGCCGAGCGGATCGAGATTGCCAAGTATTGCAGCTTGGATCAAGTGGAGATGATCGCCAGCATGCTTCACCACTCGTTGTCCATCAGGGTGGGCGGCAAGAAAAATTTCAAGTCGCGACACGTCATGGCCATCGGAACTCGGTTCAGGTAACTACCCCGGTCAGCGCTGCCGCCGAGACTCGGAACGTTGGCTGAAACGTAGGGTTTGTCTTGCAGGTTACTGACGTGCGGACTGTCGCTCGTCCAAGGGGACATTTTGCCGCTGACCATCAGCAAGAATGTATTGCGAGAACGGATTTACACATCTGCTCTGGATTATTTCAGGTAATTCCGCACCATACGTCGCGTGAATTTGTCGACGTGTATTTCACGGTTTTCGCAACGTGTTTTATTTTCAACTGTCCGTCCTCAGTTTACCCCCTCAGTGCCCGACTCAGAAAGGCGTCATGCTGAGAGAAGACATCCACATTCTCATCAAATTTTGGCAAACGTTGCATTCCGACAAGAAATACCTCCGAGCCAGCATGGTCGGCAGTAAGTTCGACTTCCTACCCTCTTTAGAATCGCCGATGTAGCATTCCGTTAACGGCAAGTTTCCGTACAGAAATCGGGGATTACCAGTCCTCCACCCTCATGCTGAACACGACGCCGAACGAAGCGCGGCCGGCTTCGGCGGAATACGGGCGAGTCGGATCTGGGTGGATCAACACGGTGCCGCTCAGCAGCAACGTGTCCACGCTTTCGAAGAGATCGTCGGGCCGAGGTGGACACAAGCAGCACCGCAGCGCGGACTATTACATCAAGGACTACATGAAGAAACGCAGCCTCATCTTGGCGCTCTTGGTAAGGTGGGGGGAAACCACGCTCGGCCGGCTTTTTCTCGAAAATGTCCGTGATCTTTTGCATTTCTTCGTCTTCGACAGGCTAAAGAAATCGAGTTCCTGGTCATTTGGCACAATCCGCTCTCGAACGTGAACCTGCACATTCAGGGAGAGGACACGATCAACATGTGGCTCAGCCAACAAGTTCCCGAAAGAGTCTGGCTGGACAACGCTCGCCTGGCGTGGGATCTCAGTCCTCCGTTGGCGGTGAACTTGCCGACGAGGTGCGAAAATTAGTGTTGGCGGTGCCTCGCTTCCCGCGAGATTGTCGGCGACGAAGCAACAAAATATTCTTTGATTCGTTTCAGGATTAAAAACTCCGACTTGCTGATAAAAGAAGTGTCACGGCTGGTTCGCCTGAACCCCGGGGCGGTCAGCCACATTCCCGATGCCGTTCACTATCTGACGACAGCCGACAGCGTGCTCAACGATGCTCCGGAGGTGAGTGGCAGCCTCGTGCCGATCTCGTCGGTGGCGGGACTTTCTCTAACTTTGCATTTTTCAGTTGACTCACATGCTCACGTGGTCGGCTTTGCCGCCCGTCAAAGCCTTGGCGCTAACCTCTCGGCAGTATCCGCCGCATCCGATCACGAATCAGTACGCCGTTCGTGTTTTGGCCACCTATCCGCCCGACACCATCCTGTTTTACATTCCGCAGCTGGTGCAGGCTGTGCGATACGACTCCGTGAGTTGGACCCGTCCTTTTGTCCTTTTCCCCCTGGCGTACTAGTTTTGTAACTGTATTTTTTTTGACAAGATGGGCTACGTGACCGAATTCATCAAGAACGCGGCCAGAAAATCCCAACTTCTCGCCCATCAGCTGATCTGGAACATAAAGACGAACATGTTCCTCGACGAAGAGGCCACGCAGAAAGACGGTGAGCGTTGATCTTGAGATTGTACGTCGCTCGATTCGCACGATGCAAATTTCTTCCTGTTCTGTCGTCGAGCAGTCGAAGTGTACGAGCCGTTGGATTCCATCATGTCGAGCATGATCGACACCCTCTCGGGGCCGGCCGAGGATTTTTACAAACGGGAATTCCTGTTTTTTGACGAGATCACCGGGATCTCCGGGAAGATCCGAAGCTATCCGAAAGGCGTCGAGCGCAAGAAAGCCTGCTTGGAGGCGCTTTCGAAAATCGTCGTTCAGCCCGGATGCTACTTGCCGTCCAATCCCGAGGCGATCGTCCTGGAAATCGATTACAAGTCCGGTACTCCCATGCAGAGGTGAGCTTTGCAAACCGGCGGAAATGCCGCCGTTGGCCCTTGAACCTAACGGGGTCACGGGTTTGTGCCCGTCAAGGTTGGTGGGAATTGTTTAGGATGGCCAAAATGCCCTTACTGGTGGCACAATGGGATGAGAGTTTAAATCAAGATCCCGTGTAGGTCCCAGTTGCTTAATGCACTTGAGTGGCCGCCTTGGGAAGCATGGTCCCGCTTAGGTCCCTTATATTTCCTCCGTGCCCGCCGTACGTTAAAGACCCCTCTTAGGAAGAGTGCAGGGAAGAAGGTTACATAGTCATCAAGGTCCCGTGTAGGTTCCAGTTGCTTACTGCATTTGAAGGACCTCTTTGGGAAGCATAGTCTCGCTTAGGTCTCTTATATTTCTTCCGTGCTCTCCGTACGTTAAAGACCCCCTTAGGAAGAGTGCAGGGAAGAAGGTTACACAGTCATCAAGGTCCCGTGTAGGTCCCAGTTGCTTACTGCATTTGAAGGACCTCCTTGGGAAGCATAGCACCGCTTAGGTCCCTTATATTTCCTCCGTGCTCTCCGCACGTTAAAGACCCCCCTTAGAAAGAGTGCAGGGAAGAAGG